>ML796642.1:270758-280764 GCA_009831015.1 Picea engelmannii
AAATAATAAAAGAGGGTATAAAAGAAAAGGAAGAAAACCCCATGCAATAATCTAGATTTGATCCATACTGCTTAATCATGGTCAATGTCTTTTTGAATTTATGTTAATAAGGTTAGTGAATAAGGCTTGGCTAAACTATTTAATCTTAGCCAGGTAGATAGGTTAGGTAGCGAATAAATTTGATCAAACTGTTTAATCTTGGTCAAATAGCCCCAGGGTAGAGTAATTATTAACCCAACAGTATAATCTAGGTAAAACGTGTTGGGTAAATAGGTTAGAACATAGATTATTTGGCTTTCCTTCAATAAAACAAGCATGATGTTGGATGAAATTCTTTGTTTGATGTTAGAAGGTTGTGTTCTAACCCTTTGGTGGAAAAAAATGAAAAGAAATAGTGCAAAAACACACAAAATGCCACTATCCTAAGTTCAACAGTAAAATGTAATGCACACTCCGTGATTAAATGGTGTGCCGAGATCAGCGGCTGAGCAAACAATGCTCAGATCTACAGATGATAAGAGATTTCAACCCCTCCAACTGTTCTATATCTAATGGTGGGGGGGGGGGGTTATATGGTAGTTTTTCCCGACGGGCCCCATCCTAACATGGCGCAAATTTGTTACATCGGACCCCCCTTTCTCTAAACCAATTATTGTCTACCCCCCCCTTTGACATACCGCCATACCAGCCTTGCTATACCACCACCGCATCATGACATCACACTCCACTACCTCGTCGTCTCATGATGTCACACTCCACTACCCCCTCTTATAAGTCTTGTCTCATCACTTCACTGGCATAGTCTCCCCACTTACCCGTCACACGTTAGTTCCTGTTTCACCTACCCTCCAATCATTGCATTCCACATCATCCTGGCACACCCGTCACCCGTCCTTTACTTTCCACCTCATACCCAAGTTATCCGTTGGCCAATTAATACAGGATAACATATCGATTAGCCTACTGACCTGTCCCCTGCGCACAACAAATACTCGTTTACCCAAATTTAATCATGTCTACAACATTATCACACTGTTCACATTTTTCACATACGAGAAGCTCATTTCCCCCGCCATTTTCAGCCAGTAGTCGAGATAAATCCAACCACCTGCTAACATTTTTGTTTTCAGTTTGTAGGTACCAGTTGAATTGATGGCGCAAAAATCTAAGAAATCATAGGTCGAGGAAAATCCATTCCTCCCACCTCTTGTTGATCTTGACCATATTCCTCTGGCTGACAAAGACTACCTGGTCTCAGAGCCCAGATCCGAATTCAATTTTTTCGAATTGCATTCATGGTTTAGAGACACCTTCCTGGATCAAAGTGACGAGATTGGACTCTGGGAGTCCAATCTCCCACTGTATCTTTTTCCCCAAATTCACCATTTTCCCAAGTTTGCCATCAAGTGTCTGGCGCATTATCCCTGATCAAAGAGCTATTGTTTCATTGTTTGGAGAACCCCTTTTCACTATCACACCCGAGGCCATTGACTAGATGATGCAAATACCCAGAGCCAAATCTTGCTCTCCATTCACCATTGAAATTCCAACTAAAATGTACCATAATTTGTCTTTTCCCCAGAGAGCGCATATTTTTGAGTTTTTCCTCCCACAGAATGCCCAATTCCCCAAGAAAAATCCCCCTTACCATTCCTTCATGTTTTCATAAAAAAGGTAACCAAGTCATTTCTTCCTTGTGTTTTCTGCTCGAATATTATTCAGACGAATGGGTGGATGAGCCCATCCAGGGTTTCTTGTCCATTTTTTCTGTGAAGAGAAAACCACCACCGAGTTCGATTACAACAATTTTCTAGCCGAGAACATGCATGAGAAAATTTTCAAATTTCCCACAGAGAGCATGTTTCAGTATTCTTCAATACTGGCTTACATGTTTGTGTTCTTTCAAGCAGATAAGTTCTTATTTCCCATGCAGAAACTGGACCAGGATGACAAACCACAGCCTGTCACCTCTTGGACTTCATTACTGAGAAAAAACTCCACGGAGTTTAATTTTAAGCAATTCATTGAGAAGTTTTACTACCCAGTGGTAATCATGCTCAATGGTAGACAAGAACCGAGGATAAATGAGGATATCCAAATAATTTTACACCTCTCAGAGCTCGCCAAGACTCGAGATTAGTTTCTGTATCAGAATCACATGGAAATCAGAATTTATGGATGTGAGTTGGCTCCATATAAGCTTCCCATATATGTACCTATTAGGATATTCACCTTGGAATACATCAGGTAAATGATCAATTCAGATGACATACATTTTGTATATTTGAAGAAGAAACAACAGTTGAGGATTAAAGGGTATATAAGATCCTTTATCTGTAACAGTCGAGCTGCCAAGGAAGAGGCAAACAAGCTACTAAAGGAAATGAAGTTTGGCATCAGTTTCCCTTCGCACTATGATCCATGTGGGATTATTGTAGAGATGAGATTGAGGAATAAAATTTCCCCATATGCTCATGTGCCTAAACCAAAGATCGAGAAATTTATGAACCAAACATAGTGGGAGGTGGACACTCTGGAAGACGCTGAACAACAATCTCCTCCATCCATTATTTCACAGACCACTACTCCACAGATACCAAGGGAGAAAAGGCCCAGAAAGGATGCCTCCCCTTCAATTACTGAAGTCTCAGCAGAGGATTTCCAGGTGTACAACAAAAGGCCCAAAACCAGTCACACAACTGACAGGTCTGGAGAGGAAGAGACCCAGTCTACCACAGTAGTCAAGGGAGAGCTGGGAGAAATTCCCACAGAAGCAATTGAAATCATCAGGTTTATTAATTCGAAAACTAAAGAAGAGATGGAAAACATGAATATTAAGGATAGGATGGAGACTATCCTCGAGGTCAAGAGGGTTCTGACCAAAAGAGGACTGATGTTGCAATTGGAGGATAAAACACAGAACATGGATATCGGAGTTCAAAGATTTTTAAGCAAGATTGATGTTTTGCAAAAGAAAGGTCTTCCCGGTTTACTGGTTCTAAATGACAAGCTGATGACACTCTTTGATTACAAGAAAAATATCACCATGGCGAAAAAGGACATCTCCAAGTTTTCAGGGATACAGGGTAGCATAAAAAGTAAATCATTTTTAGAGATGCTGCAACTCGACCTCATCATCCAGAATGAAATCAAGTATATCTTCATCACCAAGCCAACTTTAGAAAAATACACAGAAATGGATGAAGTGTACCACAAGCTACTAAAAGTCACCATTCCAAATCAGTAGAGATGGGAAGAGTTGTGTGAATTGATCGAGTAAAAGATGAGGTCGATGTACAAGTCAGCATGAAGAAGAGTCAAAGTCAGGTTGATGACTCGCCAACAACCTTCCACAAAATTAGCATGGAGAATCTGACTGATCATTAGCAGTTCCTATATTTTTGTATTTCGTTATCTAGTTAGTTAGAT
This sequence comes from Picea engelmannii, assembly GCA_009831015.1. Taxonomy (NCBI): domain Eukaryota; kingdom Viridiplantae; phylum Streptophyta; class Pinopsida; order Pinales; family Pinaceae; genus Picea; species Picea engelmannii. The sequence continues at coordinate 274,188 of ML796642.1, forward strand.
TTAGACTCCACCACGTCCCGATCATTAATGATATGATCGTTTGTAATCTTTCTTATAAATAATTCAATTTTCGAAGTAGTCAGGGTTGATCTTTACGCCCAAGCAAGTTGTAAGCACTGTAATCTTTCTCAAAGGATCTACCAGTAATAAAAAGGACATTTCACAGGATTCCTGTGTGTTAATTGTTGGTGATGTTTACTGCACTTTGTCAAATGGTTTTTCTATCTTCGTAATCATATGTGTTTTCTATATTTGATCGTTTAAAAGAAGTTAAAGTTGTGGAATTTATCTTTGTATACTTTGTTCCTGGATTTTAAATATCTAAGTGTTAATATTATGATGTTATAATAAATAAATTCTTAAATGATTCTTTATTTTGATTGATTATCTCATCTTTTCTGCTATCCATCATTTTAACTTTAAAGAATCCAACAGTTGCATTACCCTACCCTGTGAAAAGACCTTATAAAATCTGTTCTTTGGTCCCAAACTTTATAAAAGAGACCCCATAGCCCAATGGATGTGTAAACCATACTTCAGCCATTCTATAAAACAAACAACATAGTCTTATTTATTTAACTAGCCTAATATATGGAACCAAAAACATATCTAAATCTTACAGAGAGATCCCTCTCTGAAACTGGCAGGGCTAGATCTCAGTTTTGAAGTTGGTGGATAAAGTTACCTCTAATAAATTTCTTCTACCCTTGACAACCTCTGGTAATTTACAAAGCGTTACCATACCCAATTCTCCTGAATTGAGGAGCTTGATTTTAAAAGAGATGCATAATGTGCCTTATGTTGGGCACCCTGGATATCAGAAAATGATTTCAGTAGTCAAGAGCCAATATTATTGGCCAGGAATGAAGAAAGAAATTGCAGAATACATCACCAGATGTATGGAGAGTCAAAGGGTCAAAACTAAGCATAGACACCCAGTTGGGTTACTACAACCATTACCCATTCCTCAGTGGAAGTGGGAAGTGGTGACAATGGATTTCATCACAGGATTTCCCAGAACAAGAAAGCAGGATGATGCAATCATGGTGGTAGTGGACAAGACTACTAAAGATGCCCATTTCATTGCTATGAACGTTACTATCAAGAGGGAAGTAGAATGATTGCATGATATTCCCAAGATAATTGTGTTTGATATAGACCCAAAATTTATCTCAAAGTTTTGGAGAGGATTATTCAAGGGGTTCAGAACGAACCTAAACTTCAGCACAACCTATCATCCTGAGTCTGATGGACAAACAAAAAGATTAAATCAAGTGATAGAATATATGTTAAGAATGTATGTGATGGAAAAACCATATAGATGGGAGGACTACCTACACTTGGTAGAGTTTGCTTAAAACAATGGGTATCAAGCATCACTGAAGATGAGCCTGTTTGAAGCACTTTATGGTAGAAAGTGCAACACCCCAGTAAGTTGGGACAACCTAGCTGATAGAGAAATGGTTGGGCCAGAGTTTCTCAAGGAAATAGAAGAGAAAATGCTTCAGATTAAGCATAATTTGAAGGTGTTGGCACAGAGGGGCATACCCAGGGTTAAACCCTTCAACAGTGCACCAACAACACCCTAACTATCGGCCCTTTAGGCAACATCTGCGAAGCAGATAAAGTCTCACCCGAGGTAGAGGCAGGGGTGGTTGTAGGACTCAGATGTTTGCAACTTCAGCTAGGACACAGATCTGTGATTGTAACACCTTAACATAGCACTTAGAAATTAATATTCATCCCTAGTTTACAACACAAATAAACCCTAATAATAGAGTAACGCAGTATTCACATAGATCCAATATATTCAAGCACTAAGCATATCAACACAGATCATATCTAGCATCATATTCACATCATTAGGCACTAATCTATCATATCAAATTCATCCAACATACATCAATGCACTAAGAATTAATCATATGAATAATGAAACAACCACAATGCACAATGCAACCATAACACAGGATATACGTGGTTCACCCCCAGCCTGGGCCTACGTCCATCAACTCCTCTTCTCTTTTATTTCCTTCTATCAATATTATACATGCACAGATCCATGAGATCTTACTCCGCATAGGACAGAAGATTTGTGCGTACTTCACTAGATCCTCCTTCCCTGAGTTACAACACAAATCCTTTTCACAGTCTCTTACAATCACTTGCACTTATCTCTGCAAGTTCTCGATATAACATTCATTAAACATTTACAGTTTGTACTTATCACTTAGCAGGTTACCAAAAACCTCATTTTATTACATCGCCTAGACTTCTATTTATACATTACAAAAAGGGCCTAAACATGGGTGAACCCATAGGCTGACATCCCCATACCCGTTACATAGCCCAAAACCCAAAAATCCCAAACAAGGGGCCGAGATCCTGCGATCTCTACTTCGACTTGCGCTCCACCTTTGATAGCCTATCGAAGTCCCAAAATAGGTCAATCATGACCAAGGATTCTCAAAACTTGGTCAAGGGCCAATAGGCCCCCAACATTCACATGTGACTCGTCTCGAGTCACTGTGATCTGGGTAGCTCTACCTCAAAAGCCTCGAGCTTGGCTCGAGATGCTTCGACTTGTTGTTGCGCTAAGGCCTACTGCTTGGCGAACTCTTGGATAACTTCTTCATTGATAGGTCCTTCTAACTGTTGTTCAGCTGCAGTGATGACTTGTTCCAGTTCTGCTTCTCGGCCTTCAATATCTATGAATAGTTGGAAAGCCTCGTCCTGAATTGGTTGGAGCCTCTGAGTCACTTCCATGACTTTGCTCTGAATGGTGTGGACCTACTGTTGAGCGGTGCACTATTCTTGGGATCGCTTCATCCTCTCAACTGCTAACAGGGGCTTCAAATGCACCTGTACTGTTGCTACTTGCTACTTTTCCTCTTGGAGTTGTGACTCTAGTGCCTTTATTTTAGGGTCTTCAGTAAGTCGCTCGTAGGTTTGTGCACTTATACTACTATGCTATTTACATTCTAGAGCGAATGCTTTGATCCTCTCAACTGTGCTTCGGCCAGTGGCTTCTCTTTGGTCTCGCACGTCCAGTGGGATACTTGGTACTATTCGTAGCTCTAGATCTACGATTCTCTATTGAATCTGTTGGATAGATTCTACAAGCTATGCTGCTTGATGCTCTATTGGTTCTTCTGGATTTTTCTCTAAGCCTGTCACAAAGCGAAGTGCTCTGTTGACTGCTTATTTGACTGTGAACTAATCTGTGAGCAACTGCTCTTTCTCTTGCTTGACCTGCACTCTCTCCTCATCGAACTTGATGTGAAGGTCATATTTCTCCTATTGCGCAACTCAACGTTGCTCTATCATTTTCTCTTGTGCTTGCTTTAGGCCCACGGTAGATTGTTCTTTCTCTTCTTGTGCTCAATGAAGGCAAGCTTCGGTCACGTCAGCTATTCTGTGGAGTTGGGAAGGCTTATCTCCCAACTTTGGTTCGTTTGATGGTAGGGGCGTTGTGGATACTATGCAGCTAGATTGAAGGGCCTGTTGTACCCCTTTGAATTTTGCCTCAATCCTATCATACATGGTTGCTTGCCTGTCTTCATTGTTCTGCAAGATGTCCTGCAAGGCGTCTGATACGACTACGATGATGAAGTTGAAGTCATCAAGCATGAGTACAGTTTGCAGCTTAGTATTGGTGGCTTTGGATTTCTTCCGCGAATTTGGTTTCATGGGGGAAACCTTTCTTTTCTTGGAGGGATCAGTCTCATCAACATGATCCCTAGGCAATGTTACTTCACCTTACTTCTGCTGATCTTCTTTTCCATTGGTCTCTTCTCTATCCACTTCGTCATCACCTCCTCATTCAGGTGATTCTAAAGAGGTTTCATCTAATGCACTGCTCAGGTTTTGTACCTCTTCGGTCTTCTTCCTTCTGTTGGTTCCAGGTGTGTCATGTTCTTCGTGAGTGGCCTCCGAGCTGCCAATTAGTTCAGGATCAAACATTTCTACAAGGTCAGCAGGGATAAGGAGCTCTACAAACCAGTCCTTATTTATCTCTTTGAGTTCCTCCTCTGTGAGCTTACAATATGACTGGAGCTCTTCTTTATGCTCGTCTGCGCACATAGTGATATAAAAAAAGTGTCAATCTATGCAGAACTTCATGAGAGGTCTGAATTGGTATAGAGTGTTCAGTGTCATGCGAGGGACAAATTCAACGACCCTTTTCAATTGTAGGTAGTATGTATGGAATATTGCGTTCGACTACCACTGTTTTCCCATATCGCTCGAGTACCAGAGCGTGGCGAACTTCGCAGCGAGTGGCTCCAATGGATCAATGTTCGGGAAGATCGCACCTTCCGGCATATCCCAAGCAGTAAATGCTATGAGGATCAGCATCGAGCTAAAATGGAACTCATAGACCTGATCCTGAGCTTCGCGACAATCCAATTCTAGCTAGTTGACTAGGTACTTCACCCAGTTCATTTGGAGTCCTTCTACACATTTTTCGGCAAGGTCAACAACGAACCTGGTGACCTGCATAGGTCTATTTTTCCTCACCATCTTTCTTGTGATCAGTTGGCAGTCCAGGCACACTACTCCATTCTAGATGGAGGCTACCTTGTAGCCTCACATCCCCTTTTCTACGTCGCCATATGTGTATTTAATCCTCTGTTCTAGTGTGCGGTCTATAGCCTTCCTTGGGTAGAAGTCTTGTGGGTCGGGTCCCTGCATGCTCAATCCAGTGATCCTATGGATCAACGTCGCATCGACTGTGAAGCGTTTGTCTAGCCATAGATAGCCTCCATGGTAACATGATAGCAAGAGATTAACACATGTGTTAACCTCCTGGTTCCTTCCAAAATGTGGAATCTTCATCACATTCAAGATGGTGGATTGCGCGAGGTTCATAGCCCATGGTTGGGGTATTATTTTTGAGTCCTTCCCCTTCGTCCTAGTCAAGTATCTATGAGGAGAAAGCATACTATGGTTCTTGCGGTCCCCTAGGTTGAAGTTGTTGAATTTTAATGTCGCAATCTTATCCTTCTATGTTCCAACTACACGTATCCACTTCGGGAGGTATGCAGTAACCAAGGTGTAATAAAATTCCCTCGGGACACTGTCACGACTCACCGCACTAGCCAAAGGTGGCATGTAGTTGGGCAGGATAGTCAGGATTAACTTCGCGTTTTCCAAATCATCTCGATGTTTGGTTATTTTCTTGGATGCAGGTCGGGATGGTCCGGATCTGCGAGCAGTCGACGGAGACGCTTGCACCCCTCTTGTCGATGAAGCTTGAATACCTATGGACATTACTTTTTTGGCCATTAGCTCGATGAGAAATTATTCAACCGATTTCTCTATGGTGTTGATTTCATCCAACATCCATTCTTAGATCGGATAACTCAAGTGGATGAATGAGTGCTCAAAGCAATAGAACAGATGTCGATCTCAATAAACACAGCACGGTAGAAATGAGTTGTCTAGGATACAATTCGCAAAAGTGTTTTCGGTGCAACAGTCGATGCAATAAGTATACAATGGTGTAACAAATCTCTCCAATGGGCAAGAGGTCTTCATCAATGCGGTTATGTCCGTTGCGGAGCGGTCCCAACGGTCTGATGGTGAGATTTATGGCCATAATTGTTGTTCTAACCGTTCGGGGGCATCGGTCTAACGGTCATAATTCCTTCAACAACTGTATTTCTTTGCCATGGCGAAGTGTCATTTTGTGTTGTTCTGATATCCCGATGAAGTTCCATTTTTGCAAACCTTCCTTCTGTGAAGTCCCTTCTGGAACATTCTACAACTTTTCTATCTTTTCTCTCTTCTTACTGAGCTTTCTAGCCTTCTTCCCTGTAATCTTCTTCTCGTTATTCTTCTTTCCATTCTGATTCCTATCTCCTTTTGGCATAGTAACTTTGCGTTGTTGATATTCTTTCATAGGGTTCAAGGGTAATACATCTTCTTTGTTTGGGGTAGGTGCTTCACTCTTCTGTGAGTCTTCTTGTGTTGTTTCAACTTCGACATCCAAGTTTCTGGTTCTGAACAACTTTGATCTGTTCTCCTGTTCTTCAATCAAGTGCGCTATCCTCCTAGTCATGAAATCTTTTAATTATTGCTTCTTCTATTCTAAGACTTCTTCTTCTTTTCTTTTGGCCTGATCCTTCTTAATCCAAGTTTTTCCTAGTAATATAGAAAATGGGGCGTTTTTCTCAATAAATTTAACAACCTCAAAATCTTCCTCTGTCGAAGTTCCATGAGCACTCATAGATATCTGGGTGAGTCTTCCACATAGGGTTATCATCTTTCCTATAAATAATCCTATTCCCCCCAAGGAAGGAATCATAGCAGGCTTTCCTAAAATTTTCCAAGTTCTTTCTGTCATGATATTCACATGTGTTTCTTCATCCAGAACATAGTCAATGTCAAAGTCTAATAGTTGTTGGATCATGTTGTCATTGATGCCAATGGTTTGATTGATAGATGTCATTGATTGATGTCAAGTGATTGATTGATGTCAAATGATTGATTGATTGATGATTGATGTAATATAATATGTATTGTCCTTGATGAGAATGCATAGATGAAGATGGATCAATGAGTTGTCATTGATACA
>ML796642.1:281348-294361 GCA_009831015.1 Picea engelmannii
AAATCAAGAAATGATAAAGTAAGGTGACAAAATCAAGAAGGAATATTTAAATGATAAAGTATTGGAGAACTTTCAATTTATGGAAAGTGGTTAACCCTAAAATAAGGAAAATAGGTTAAGTGACCTAGAAATGGGTTAAGTGACCTAGAGGATGAAAGTATAAATGAGATAGCAATGGTCTCTTGTACATCATCCTTTTTGTGGATCAATGGAGAGCTTCTTGTGAGAATATTTTTTAGAGTATTGATGGAGAGCTTCTTGTGAGAGCTTCTTGAGCATTTTTGGTGTGGAACACTTGAGAATATTGAATATCTAAAAGTGAATTAGGTAACCAAGGATATCTAAGCCAAAATTATGAGGAAAGTGAAGAAAAGAAAGCCGAAATGCAAGGAAGGATAAATTATTTTGATGGTGTTTTCTAAGGTATGTTATTTACAAGTCATCTCACTATTTTTTCTATAACTTGTTTTATATAATGATTCAGATCCTGAAATTGCTATACAAGTGAGAAAACATATCCAAGTATATGTGGTTAAAAATTAATCTTTTGGGTCATTGTATTTTTGGAGTTACACTCCGTGGAAAATAGGGTTTGTGACCAGTCCTGAAACTAGTCAAAAACAGGTGTTTCGGGTAAAAACGCCATAACTTCTTCATAACAGATCCCAATTTAGTGAGACCAATTGTGTTGATTCAAATATAGGCTATAGTGTGTTTTGGAATAGTTTCATATCAATTCAACAAATATTCCATGCGGGGAACACTCTACAAGTTCGCTCTCTAGAATAATCCAGAATTTAGCAAGGTATGCCATTTTTACTATACCTCCTTTTCTGAGAGGTTACAAGTAGTGCCACTTGGAGGAATTGCATAACACACACTGAAGAATATTGTGTATCAGTTTCAGATCTTTATTCATTACAGGTGAAAAGTTATGATTATTTCAAGTTAGGGTTGTTGACTAATCCAAAACTAGTCATGGTTGAGACAAGCAGTTGATGAATTCTACATACATATTGTGTTCCTTGTGTTCCTTGTGGAGATGATTTGTTGTTGATATGTATTCACATTTAACTGATTATTAATGATAGCAATGAGTAATGAGTAAATGGCGAATGCTAACTAATGAGTTTTGTGTAAGAGGGAAGTTTTGGGAAAAAGATCCACACACTCATTCACCACCCCCCCCCCCTCTAAGTATGGTAGGTGTGTCCAACAATAGTCTTGTTTCTATGCATTATTTTTCTTTGAAGATCTCTGACAAGTTGATATTTCTGTGATCATTCAGGGTTTCTTTCATTTGTAGCAATACATTCTCTGATTCTTTTTGGGGTTCTATCATGGTCTCAGTTTCTTGATCTTCCTTAGGATTTTCTTGTCTCATATTCATTCTTTCAAGCTTAGCAATCATTCTAGGGAAATCCAAAACTTCATGATCCATAGCTTTACAACAAAGACAACTAGGTCTTCTACTAGGGCATTCCTTAGAAAGATGTCCTGGTCTTCTGCAATTATAACAAAGGGTTACTCTTCTTTTTCTTTGAAATGATCCCCAGCCTTTCCTGTACTGCGCACTAGGATCATAGTAGCTAACCTGCAAAAAAAAAAAATCTAGGATCCTGCATCCATTTGTTAGTCCAAACATTTTTTCTATGCATAGGAATAACATATCTTTCACCATTCTTATCATATCTACTCATATCAAATCTTCTTTCTTCTAGTTGTGCCCTAGTTTTCAAGTTAGGACAAAATTTATTAAACATACCTAGATCCATACTTTTGAAACAAAAATTTCCACTTATCTTACCTTTTCAATCAAAACTTTTCACTGTTCTTACCTTTATCAGATAACAAAGCGTTAATATCTTACCTCTTTTCTTCATATTTGACTTCTCTTCTTAACACAGAGCTTCACAAGTCAAGTAGAATACTGCGCACTAGGGAAACAGATCTACGCATAGAGCTTTCTCTTTTCTGTAGTTCCCAACAATCACAGTTTCAGGTCTTGGAAATGGAACCATTTGTTGGCACAGAGGGGAAAACCCAGGGTTCAACACTTCAACAAGGCACCAACAAAATCCTAATTACCAGCCCTTTCGGAAACACTTGCGAAGCAGATGAAGTCTCACCCGAGGTAGAGGCAGGGGTGGTTGTAGGACTCAGATGTCTGCAACCTCAGCTGGGACACAGATATGTGATTGTAACACCTTAACATAGCACTTAGCAATTAATATTCAGCCCTAGTTTACAATGCAGATAAACCCTAATAACAAAGCAGTGTAGTATTCACGCAAATCCAATATATTCAAGCACTAGGCATATCAACACAGATAAGATCTAGCATCCTATTCACATCATTAGGTACTAAGCTATCATATCAGATTCATCCAACATACATTAGTGCACTAAGCATTAATCATATGAATAATAAAACAACCACAATGCGCAAAGAAACCATAACACAGGATATACGTGGTTCACCCCCAGCATGGGGCTACGTCCACCAACCCTTCTTTTCTTTTATTGCCTTCTGTCAATCTTCTACATGCACAGAGCCATGAGATCTTACTCCGCATAGTAAAGGATATTTGCGCGCACTTCGCTAGATCCTCCTTCCCCGAGTTACAACAAAAAGCCTTTTCACAGTCTCTTACAATCACTTGCACTTAGCTCTGTAAGTTCTCGATATAGAATGCACGAAGCATTTACAGTTTGTACTTAGCACTTAGCAAGGTACCAAAAACCTCATTTTCTTACATCGCCTAGAATTCTATTTATACATTACAAAAATGGTCTAAACATGGGTGAACCCATGGGCCGACATACCCATACCCGTTACATAGCCCAAAACCCAAAAATCCCTAAACAAGGGGTTGAGATCCCGCGATCTCTGCTTCGACTTGCGCTCTGCCTTCGACAACCTATCGAAGTCCCAAAATAGGTCAATCATGACCAAGGATCCTCAAAACTTGGTCAAGGGACAACAGAAGGCTGCCCAAGATAGGAAGAAAAACTATTATGATAGGGGAAGAACCCACGGGGAGTTTAAAGTGGGTGATCATGTTTACTTGAAGGTGAAAGCCAACAAAAGTTCCCTGAATCTGGGAAATTGTCCCAAGTTGGCAGCCACATATTGTGGGCCATTTGAAATCTTAGAAATGATTGGACCAGTAGCTTATATGCTTGAATTGCCTGCATGCATGACTATTCATAATGTATTTCATGTCTCATTGCTCAAGAATTATATCCCTGATGCTAATCATGTGATTGATTGGAATGTGATTCAGGTGGAGAAAGAAAGTGCTATATAGGTACAACTGGTGCACATACTAGACCGAAAGAAAAAGCAGCTCCAGAATTGATCTATAAGGTTGGTAAAGGTCCAGTGGACCTAGTACGGTCATGAGGACGCAACGTGGGAGCATGAAGATGTTATGTGGGAAGAATACCCCACATCTTTTTTAATATTTTTAAAATATTGTTGATGTTGTATAAATAAGTTGCACTGAGGACAGTGCAAAAATAAGAGGAGGGGATTGTAATACCGCAAGGCCAAGCCCCAGTTGTAATTATGAATGTAATGATGTTTATAGGCTTGTGAGCCAAGTAATTATAATATGGTAGTCCTATGTGTTTATTAAGCTGGAGAGCCTAGAGGCTAAGGCCAATGGGCCTGATTTTGTATATGTAGTTATGCAAATCGTTAATAAAAATACATCGTTACATGTAGACCAACCATGAAGAAATAGTTATGGGGGACTAAGCTCCAATAGGATGGGTAAGGGAAGGGGGCTGAGAGGCTGGAATGAGGGGCTAAGCTTAAGAGCTTAAGTCCAATAGAATAATATATTATTATTCTAAATGTTGTGAGTGGGATATGAATATATCATAAGTTCCTTTGGAAAAAGGTGTACAACTTCCAAATGGAAAGGAATGCGCTTCATGAGGGCCATGTGTCAGCTCAGGAACATGCAATATAAGTGAGAATTCATATTGTTTTGGGGTCTTCTCTTGGCCATTTTTTGCACCAGGGCACCCAGCAAGCACAAGTATCCTTGGTACGCCTCGTTGAATTCATGAACCACATTGAATCTCTGAAACAAACCCAAATTGACACCCTTGCTACACCTGTACCCTACGGGTTGCCTATGTATCATTCCATCATTATCGTTCCCAAATCCATTTTTTTTTGCGCCATAACCATGCCCATGTGTGGAGGAGAAAGAGTGAAGAAGCGGGTTGTCAGGCCCGTGGATAGAAGAAGAAGGTTTCCAAGCCTATGAGAAACTCTCTCCAGGTGAGAGAGTGTGTTGAGGAAGTGAGTTCTCCTAGAGGGATTCTAGTAGCAGCCACAGAGCTCTGAGAATTCCTGATCTAGCCTATTGCTAAAGGCCAAGGAAAGGGAGGTGTAGCAGCTGATGGACTATTGGACAATGAAGGTGTACACTCCTAGGGTGGGACATGCATGTGGGGAATGAGAGTATGTGAGTTGTGAGTGTAAGTGGCTCCTTGGAGAAAATCCTACCTGTTGTATTGTGAAACTTCTTGTTGTCCCTGCCTAGCCTAGGAATCCCTTTCCCAATGGAGTTTAGTCCCAGCTCGGGGGTGACCCATTGCTGAGAGTGATGAGCATCATGGTCTAAGGTTGGGATTTTCGTGGAAGGTCTTCACGTAGTTGGTGTACCTCAATTAAAAGATAAGTACCAATTTTTTGTTCATTGTATGTTGTGTATTTGTACATGTGTTACAATTTTGTATATATGTGTGTGTGTGTGTGTGTGTGTGTGTGTATCAGATGTTATCTCTATTTATTTCTTGCTAAGTTTTATATGTGAATATTTTTGCAAAAGAAGTCTATCTCAATGGTGTTTCCTGGATGGTCGGTGGCTGGGGCGTTATAGAATGGTATCAGAGAAAAGAATTAAAAGATACAGTCATGAGGTAGCATTTCCAGGCCTGTTGGTGGTTGGGGACGTCAAAATTTTGTATCAGAGAGAAAAGTATGTAGTCCGTCCAGCTGGTGGTTGGGGACGTTACAATTTGCATTCCATGTCTTATACTTGATGTTGCAATGGAACTGCTACAGGTAGGTGGACCATTTCTAATGGCGCTCATTCTACAACTTCCCCTGTGTCTATATGAACTGCAGAGGATTGTGATTAGTGTGGATGATTGTCTCCTTTCCAAGAATGTAATGTTTCCATTGATGACATGCTTGTACACTAGAATACATTTCCTTGTCATAAGTGGGGTATTTCCGGACAATATATGAGAGTGTCTCACTATGGTATGCCACTGGATGATCGTGTTGAGTGAGAACTGCGCCTACATCGTAATCGGATGCATCAATCTCAATCTCGAACGGTTGTTGCAGATCGGGTAAGGAGAGTACTGGAGCTGAGCATAAGAAATGTTTTAGATCATCAAATGCTCATTGTTGTTCCTTCCCCCACGCGAACTTTTCCCTACCACCACCCTTGGTCACTTGGCTAAGGGAAGCTACAATATGGGAGAATCCCAACACAAACTGTCAGTAGAAGTTGTCCAATCTAAGGAAGATCTGAATCTTAGTTAGTGTGGTCGGGGCTGGCCAGTCACGGATGATTTGGATCTTAGCTGGATCAACATGGACCCCGTGCTCATCAACAATGTAGCCCAAGTATTGGACCATGTTCATGCCAAAGGAACATTTTTCCAAGTTGGAATATAGCTTGTGTTTCTGCAAAGTGCTCAAAACCTATTGAATATGCTGCATGTGCTCCCCCCAAGTTCTGTTGAAGATGAGGATGGAATTCAAATATACCACCACAAAAGAGTTGGTAAAGGGTCTCAATACATCATCCATCAACCTCATAAAAGTGGTCGGTGCATTTGTTAAGCCAAAGGGCATGACCAACCATTCGAAGAGACCTTCTTTAGATTTGAAAGTTGTCTTCCATACATCAGTTGGTTCGATAGGAACCTGGTGGTAGCCAAACTTAAGATCAATCTTGTTGAAGAAATTTTCCCCCTTGAGTTGGTCAAGAAGGTCATCAATTCTAGGAATTGGGTATCGGTTCCTGACTGTGATTTTATTTAATACTTTGTAATCAATGTAGAGCCGCCAGATCTCGTCTTTCTTCTGCACTAGTACAATCGGACTTCTGCAAGGGGAGGAGATGGGTATGATGTGCCCCTTTTGAAGAAACTCTTGGATCTAGCGCTTGATTTCGTCATTTTCCATTAGTGACCGATGATAGACTGGTCCATTAGGCAGAGGTGCAATGGGGGTTAAATCAATTAGATGCTTGACTTTGCAGTGCGTCGGTATCTCAGTGGGTGAGGAGAAGATGTCTTTGTACTCTTCCACAATCCCGTCCACTTACCTCTACTGCAAAGAGAGACTATGTGTAGAGGCCATGGATGTGGCAGTGACCTTCTGCTTACTATGAGCATGGATCACAAAGAAGATGAACTTCTTAGTCTGTGAAATGACCTTATTGCATTGATTAGTAGAGATTAAAGAAATAACAGTAGGTGGTGCCACCTCTGGTATCCTGTACAATTTCCTACCCAAGGTAATAATAACACTACGGGATCTAGACTCATACACAACATGTCGCTTCCACAAATATGGTTGTCCTAAAATAACATCACAAACTTCAAGGGGAGAAATATCACACAATACCTCGTCTTTGAAAGGATTGATTCTGTAGGGAAGACGACACTATTGGCTGACATAGAGATATCTTCCTTGGCGAAGCTAGCCAATGGTGGAGGGATGCAGGTTCGGTGTCATCGACAGGTCTAGACACTTGACAACCTCTGTTGAGATCAACTTCTTCTGATTGTAGCTATCGACAATGAAATGAAGTGGAGCCCCCTTTACCCACATCTGCGAGTGAAAGAGGCGTTCCCCTTCCTTTGGTTCTTCTGGTTCAGTTGGCTAGAATTCAATGGTAGCAACTGTGGCACTGGTTTAACATCGATAATCCGCTTCCCTCCTTCTGGATTTGATTCAGAGTTAGAATCGACCTCTGACTCAGAAGCTTTCAGCTCGGCCACGAGTGACTGCTTGGAGCGATATTCTTCGGTGTTGTGCCAATGGATTTTATGGTATTCACACCATTTTCCTGTGTCCTTCTTTGACTTCTCATTTCCCTTATTGTGTTGCGGCTTGGACTGGGTGTCCTGAGAGTGACCATCTTTTCTCTGTCCCTTGTTGTGTGGGTTAGGGCCACATTTGTCTTGCTTCGGCTATGAGGAGTTTGCAAATCCAAAATCTCGCCTCTTCTGCTTAAACTTCTGCTCGATATTGACATCATATCTATATGTTGTATCCAATGATGCGATGTCCAAAAAAATCTCGCCTCTTCTACTTACTTTTGCCTTGAGGAGTGCAAAAGTGTTGTTTTTCCCTATCGGAAAAATTGTGGACCGAAAAATACCCTTCGAGCAGATTCAACCATTTATCTATAGAATCTGCATCTATCAGTGCTTCAAATAATGGAATATCAAAATTTACATGTACCTTGAAGGGGGTTGCATGGTCGCTTGATGAAGATGTTTCTCCTGTGGGCAGTCGTCGAAGGATCTGTGGAAAATTGTCCATCATTTCATTCCTATGTCGTGCAAGGGATTCCTTGAGCAACATTTTAAAAGGATCTCCTACTCCATAATCTTTCTTTTCGTCCCCCATAGGTTGTTTTTGGGCTCGACGCTACCGATCTTGCAAAGGCTCAACTGGTTTGAGTCCCAACTTTGTGTACCCAGATCTTGTCGGGGACATGCACAAAGAAAAATAAATGAAGATCATACCGCTCTGATACCACTGATCCAAATTTATGAGTGGAAAAAAATGAATAACAAACTCAATACAATAACACAGAGATAACAACAGATATCCAGTGAACAATAACTTGTATTGAATAAATGAAATAGGTTGAAACTGTAAAACTACATAACTAAAACAATTTGCTCGAATGGTAGTAGCTATCTATGAGAAGAGATGTAGTTTCTACGTTCATTCGTCTGAGCATAATGATTACAATGATGATCCAAAGGCCTTTTTAACATTATGCATGAATGCCAAAACCCTAGACATCCAAAAACCTAAGCCTAGGAGGTGAAACGACAAAATTTATGTGGGCCCTGATGGGTAAGTTGGTACCTCAACTTTATGAGGTCGTAAATTTTGCATACAACCTCTGTTTAGGCACGTGATAGCCCATTAGAAAGGTCTTTTTGAGAACTACACATTACGCTGCCAAAATATGACTTCATCTACAGTTTGACTGTGGAAAGAAAAAAAAAATTTGTTTAGGGCCCCAAAACAGCCTTGGAAGTACAAAAAAATGAACTAACATGAAAAATTCCAAACTAAGTCAGTTGGATTAGGTGGGTGGCCACCAATATCCACCTGGAAGATGTGTAGGGCTTTAGAAATCCCCGAAAGTGTAGAACCTACAATTACAAATAAGTATAGAAGAATATGTTGAACTAAAAATTATCAAGAGGAGGTAGTTGGAATAGGTGGGTGGCCACCAATATCCACCTGGATCAGTGTGACACCCCCAAAGGATGCAATAATTTTCTATGGTGACCTTTGGAGTCCTTATAAGAGAACAAGGGCGCAAAACCAAGCAAGGAAAGATTGGAAGACAAGGAGAGCAAGAGAGATCTGCAGTTCTGAGGAAGAAAGAGGAGAGAGCTCCCTCAAGGATCCAAGTCACTCCACATGGGAGGACCTGTGTTGCCTTGAGGTGGATTCGTTGGACATAGTTGGACAAATTTCTCTTAGGTTGATTTTGGTGGAGTGTAGAAACATCGGTTTGTTGGAGGCATGTGTGAGGGAGAAATAAAATCTATGAAGTATGCAAAAATGAAGAGATGAAGTCTATGGAAATGAAGAGACAACAAGTCTGTGGTTGGGGGCATGTTTGAGGTGCACCGCAGGTGACTACTAAGACGATTGTGACAGATATTTTTGGTGATGATATGTGTATGAGTGTCATGGTGAGGTGGGGCGAGTCATTTGACTCTGCCCTGTTGTAAACCAAGTCGATAGTGCTCATGTTGTAATTGTTTCGCAATAACAAAAACTTAGTTAGGTGTTAGGCACGGTTCTTGTCGTCTGCACTATATCTGTGTTTGTATTTCATTTGTTCAACAGTTATCTTGGTTGCTAATGGATGTATGCTTAAATATGAGTAAGTGTTAAAGCAATTAACAAATGTCTAAGTATACAAGAGTTGCACTAGAGTAGGAGTGTGACTCGTCAATAGCCTATAATGGAGTATGGGTATTCTAGATGTGAAAAGGCATAGTCTAGACTAAGTAACTTTGATGTTGCCAAGAAACCAAGTAAAAAACGTCACGATGCCACACGCCCTCAAGAGGTGCATGATTGCTAGATTTAACTAGGCATAATATGAGGATGTGACTCTAGCAATGATAGTTATATAAATGGTTTTGGGAGATTATGTTTACTTGAACTTAAACAAATATTATTTTTCAACTTTCTATTCTATCTAAAATTTTGAAATTAACAAAATTATCAATTGAAATTCAATTTATTAAAAATATAAAATTAACAATTGAGTTTGTGTGTAGTTGAGCTCTCCAATTGCCAAACGCAACCTCCCAATGTCATCCCTATGACTTTTATATATATATATATATATATATATATATATATATATATATATATATATATCACGTGGCCTCTTTTTTGTACTTGCGTGTGGGGTCGCCTTTCTCTGGTCAAGTCGGAACAACTCTTTCCAGCGGATGATTCATTGCTCCTGGACTGTTGGGCTTCTTATCTGACCGCAAGCTTCCACCCTTCTCTTCTTATCCATGTGTTCCAATTAACAAGTAGTTGGGCTTTCAAATTACGCAAATCTACGATCCCGTTAAAAATCACCAAACACAAAGTCCCAATATCATCCCTATGACTTTAGATCTCTCCAATAACGACGCCTCTTTTTCGTGCTGGTGCGTGGGATCCCCATTCTCTGGGTCAGGATGGAACAACTCTTTCTGGCGAGTGATTCATTGATCCTGGGCTCTTGGGCTTCTTCTTTGACTACAGGATTTCATTTTTGTCTTATTGTTGTCCATGTTTTTCAATTTTAATGATATTGTTTAATTGTTCTACAAAATTATTTATTTCTGATATAATTCTGTATGAAATCACTATTTTCTATTGTTTAAAATTTATTTTTAGATTTAGAAATAGATTCAGCACGTTGAAAAACCTAATAATATAAAGATTATATAAAAATAATCACTCAATTTTATGAATCTAACAATTTCTCACTCTAACAAATATCCCCAAAAAAATCTACCAAAAACTAATGTTTAAACTATACTGATTATAATTATGACTTTGTATATGAGCTCTCAAATTACCCAAATCTACAGTACCGTTAAAAATGGCCAAACTCAACCTCTAAATGTAGCGGCGCCTATTTTCCGTGTTGGCCCGTGGGTCCCCCTTTCTTTACAGCGGGTGATTCCCAACCATAGCAGCTACTAGAGATATCATTTGCACTTTACATATTTTTCCTACCCCAAATTTGCACATAAAATCTAAGCAAATTAGCTATGTTTTAAATATGGAGAGATCGGATTTGCACATAAAATCTCAGCAAATTAGCTGATTTTTAAAGCTGAGAGATCGGGGATTCTGTATTGAACAAGGAAAATCTACGACGTAGTATTAGAGTTAGCCCTCTCATATTGGTGATTTTAAATTTTTAATGAAGCTTACTGTTCACTGTAGTGTAAGATGCAGTTTAATCAATTTATTTTTTATTTTTAAAATTTAATGCTGGACTAATTATTTAATATCTCTAGTTTTATTAATTTTGCATTAGCCTTCGAGCATTATACTACTTTCAATCACATAAATATACATTTGAGTTTTAATGAACAGTAGAGAATTAAATTAAAATATGCTCAACATTATATTGGAATTATTTGCCATACAAAGTTAGATTTTCAAATAGGCCTATTAGTTTTTCTATCACTCTCCATTGTATTATTAGTATGCAGTTATTATAATTAGTTTCATTGTGTTAAAAGGCCTTTTGAGATGTATAATTCCTTTTCAACATGAAGTTGAAAAGTGGTATTTAAAAAATATTAATAACAAAAGAAATATTTTAATATAAGTCATAAGTAAAATATTTCAAAAAGAGATATGAAGTAATTGAAAGTACAAAATAAGTGAAAAATGTTGGAGAATAATGGCTAAATGCCATAGTCAAAATTGTTAGAACAAATTTTTATTGTAAGTTAGATTTGTGTTTGAGTGGTTTTGAAATACACAAATTTAGGAGGTTGTTAGGAGCTATCCTAGCCTACAAATTTGTATGCAATTTATCAAATTGAAATAGAATGTGTGAGTGTAGTACTCACTTCTGTGAGCTCTTGTGGCCTCATTGTTATTGTGTGGTTGATCTCTATTTCTGCTTTTAAGTTGGTATCAAAGCTGAGGGTCGTTTATGAGAGTTGTGAGGGTCATGGCTATTGAATGAGTCGTTGATGTTGTTGAATGTTGAGTCATGTGCTTAGAGGAAGGTGCGAGCTAGAGGCGTGAGAAATTCGTGTGACTTCCAGGAGATCGGCGTGTTTAAGTGTTGGGTGTTTGATGTGGACAACAAGATTTAATAAACATGACTAGTTTTGAACCAGTGTAGAAGACGTTGGAAATATTCTACATGCATTGTAAGACCATGGTGTGGATGCTTGGATAAATCACCATCCTGTGGAAAAAAATCGCTAGTAAGAAGCCATGCAGAGGCAGCGCAGAAAGAAGATAGCAGTTGTGTAGGGGCAGATCTCTTCGAACTTTGGCGCGCGGTGTATGGAAACATACAGATGTTTCTGTGCTTGATCGCTCAGTGTATGGATAGATCCAAATTTCAAAGATGTGTGACATATGAGATAAGGAATGGACAACTCTCTGCAACGTTAGAGTGGCAGAGACATTAGCGAGGCGCCCACCTGTGATTTTGTGAAGAACCCACATCGGGAATTGATGTTGCAAGTCCACGACAATAATTTTCCAAATAATATTTCAAAGAAGTTGCAGGTAATGTGTGGGCGAATACAATGCAAGTCATTGTTGATATTTGAAGAAACCATTGGATTTGTGTGGGCAGAGGCAAAACAACGAAATACACAACAAATGGCGATTCTATTGAACACACGGATGAATGGTTACAATGCATGATTTTATAGACGGAGAGGAAGCTTCTAGTGCCTCCCGAAACCATCTGGAGTGTCGATGGACGATTCTGGAATGTTTACAAGAGGCGGTGGATGAACAGTGTCGATGGTTGATCGGTGGTTGAGTAGAATGTTCTGCTTTAATGGTGGTAGAAATTGCGTATTCCAACACTCCCCCCTAATTTCTACTACTAATTACATTAATATTTACAATGCCCAATGCTTCTCTTAAATACTCAAATTGGTATTGTGCTAAAGCCTTTGTAAATATGTCTGCAAGTTGCTCATTTGATCTGCAATGTTGTAGGATGAGTTCTCCATTGTTGACAAGTTCTCGAATGAAATGATATCTTGTGTCGATATGATTTGTCTTCTTGTGAAAAACATGATTCTTTGATAGTGCAATGGTGGACTTGTTGTCACAGTAGATTGTAGTAGCCTTTTCTTGATTGTGCATTAGATCCTTCAAAATTCTTCGCATCCAGACTGCTTGACATGCTGCTGATGTACCTACTACATATTCTACTTCTGCTGATGAGATTGTCACTATTGGTTGCTTCTTTGATGCACATGCCACAACTCCTGTTCCAAGATGAAATGCATATCCAGATGTGCTCTTTCTATCATCAATGCTTCCTGCAAAATCACTATCTATGTATCCAACCAACTGTAGATTATTTGAAGTGGAATACAGTATGCCATGATTCATAGTCCCTGCAATGTATCTTAATAACCTTTTTCCTGCTTGCCAATGTGATTTCTTTGGTGTGTCCATGAATCTAGAAATCAAACTGACT
>ML796642.1:296933-309333 GCA_009831015.1 Picea engelmannii
TCTTTTGGCATTCATTTGCAAAGTGACCATACTTCTTGCAGTAATAACATTGAATATTTGATTTGTCATACCTTTGAGATGCCTGATTGTAATTGTTTTCCCTTGAGTTGAAATTTTGATTTCTCCTTCCTCCTGGGTCTTGATACTTTCTTTCTTCTCTTTGAAAATTATTTCTTCCTCTTCCTCTTCCTCTGAAACTTGGATTTCCTCTTCCTCTGCCTCTACCAAATGTCATTTGTGTTTTGAATGCGTGATCCAATGAGGTATTTTCATTCCTGTTCAACCTGTCTTCATAGTTTTTCAAGGAACCAACCAACTCATCCATAGAATATTTAGTCAAATCTTTAGATTCTTCAATTACCACAACAATTGCATCAAATTTTCTAGGCAAACTCCTTAAAACATTTTCTACAACCTTCTGATCTACTAGCTCATCACCATTTTGCTTTATTTGATTAACCAACTCCGTAAAACGATATGTAAACTGATCTATTGAATCATAATCTTTCATTTGCAAGTTTTCAAATTCCCTTCTAAGTGCTTGGAGTTTAGCGATTTTTACCTTGCTAGTGCCTTGATAAGATGTCTCTAGAATGTCCCATGCTTGCTTGGCTGTAGTGGCTGGTTTAATCCTTCCAACAACCGAATCGTCCAATGCTTGTCCAATTATCTGCAAAGCCCTTTTACTCTTTTGCCTATTTTCATCAAGCTTTTTCTTTTCATCATCTCTCAAAATAGACTCATCTTGTGGTTCAGTATAGCCATTCATTACTATATCTGTTAGCTCATATGAATCAAATGATAATTTCATTCTAAATGCCCAATTATCATAATTTTTTCCAGAAAATGTTGGAATCATGAGCTGCTGAAATGCCATTTTCTTAAAATAAATCAAGCCCAAAAATTTCAGCAAAATAGACAGAGTATGGTAAAAGAGGGCAAGTGCTCTTTACAAATATTCTTCCTTCACAGATCCCTGCTCCACTTCAAACGTTCATGTTCTCTCTTTTCCTTCGTTAACAAGTGTCCACGGCTCAATTCCCCTGCAGTGAAAATATGAGCAACTATGGCGTTGATTGGGAGGGACAGACTAAGAGCAACCGCGGGCGAGTTGGGCGGATCTACAAGAAACTGAAAAGATCTCTCTGAACTGTGGCAGTGAGTACCAAAATGAAAAAAAATAGTATAGCTATTGTAGTACACACAGTATCTCAGAATATTGAACACAGAAGTACAGCTTGACAAGAACTCGCTAGCAGATATTTGAAATTACTACTAAATGAGACTGAAGCAGACAGAAGATATCTATTTGAAAAAAAATCAACTTCAAGAACATTCACATTTACAGCAGCACATTTCCCTTGCAGAGTCGAAAAAGCAGATTAACAGTAAAAATGCATCGCCGACCTTGCCTTCAAACAAGCCCAAATTTTTTTAACAGGAAATCGCGGCAATATCTTCACGTCATCCGCTTACTGCAACCTTCAACGCTTGACCTCACTGCTCTATCTGGAAGCTGCGGCTTCCTCTCACACTCTCACAATAGTTAGCTCACCTCGCTCTGATACCACGATGTGTGGGCAGAGGCAAAACAACGAAATACACACAAATGGCGATTCTATTGAACACACGGATGAATGGTTACAATGCATGATTTTATAGATGGAGAGGAAGCTTCTAGTGCCTCCCGAAACCATGTGGAGTGTCGGTGGATGATTATGGAATGTTTACAAGAGGCGGTGGATGAACAGTGTCGATGGTTGATCGGTGGTTGAGTAGAATGTTCTTCTTTAATGGCGGTAGAAATTACGTATTCCAACAGGATCGATTGATTATATTTTCTCCCATTCGAACTGAGAGGAGGATCAGCGTAGTCACAGACTTGTATTGTAGTATGGTCGCCTGTATTCTTGAGGAGATGCAAAGGGTAGCTTGTAACCTCAAAGAGGGCCGCATGTTGTTGTTTGTGAAGAAGATTGTGATTGTTGGAACGTGGATTGTTGACTGGTGCGTCCACTGTTGATCTGAGCCATGAAGAGTTGTGTCTTGATGTGTGTTGTATCGCCATTGTTGGAGGATTTTCCCATCTAAAGGAGTCGCCCATCTGGAGGATAAGCCTGCATGGAGAATCCACGAGCACCAGCATGCAAGAGAGGGTTCGACACATTCTTGGTGTAAAGGTAATTTGCAATCGTTGTTTATTCAATCGCTTCTCTTGGAACCAACAATCTCAGATTTATTTTGTATATGGCGCATGCGACATGATGCCCACTCATGGTAATACTTTATTATTTCAACATAAAATCTTGGAATGAGAAAAGCGTGAACAAGAATAGTGTGGATTTGTTGACATACTAGAGGAAGAAATAAAACTTTTATTATGACAAACAATCCACATTTCTTAGACAATGAACAAGCAGGAAAATTGGAATTTTCCTTCATCAATCAGTAATGACATAGAGAAGAAGGAGGATGCACAGTTGGTTGCTACTCCCATGGGTAAGAAAAGGAGAATTAAACAACTCCAAAGAGAGTTGAAACACATGAGGAGAAATAATCAACAGGAAGAGTCATATGTTCTTTTAGTTGAAGAACCCATAACAAAGGAAATATATTTTCCAGAAGAATATGAAGTGTTTTGAGTTGTAGTTGAGGAACCTATACCTAATAAAGACCATATCAATGAAGAACATGAAGGAATCGATGAAATATTGAAAAGACTAATGTTAGTTTTTCCATTCTTCTCAGGTAAAAAATTTAAGCTTTGGGCATTTAAAATGGAAGGATTACTTGGTTCAATAGATTTATGGCAATTTGTTCAAGATGGTTTGGTCAATTCCCATGATAAGAGAAAAGATAAAATATTCTTATCTGGATACAAGTATTTTGTCTCCTATTTTATATGAATTAGGTCATATAGACAATGCAAAAATGTTATGGGATATTATAGAAATGAAATATAGTGAAAAGAGTGCATCTGCTTATGAGGAAACTTCAGAAGTTTATGGTGAAGATGTTGAATCCCACTGTGCTGGTGATTGTAATGAAGAAACTTCCATTGAGAAAATACATGATGAAGAGAACATGTTTTTTTATGAAGAAAATTGTTCAGAAGAAGAATCGCTACACATTATGAAAGAGAAAAGTGTTATTGATGATTTGTTGAATGGAAATGAAACCCTATTTGGAAAAATAAGCCAAGTGGAAGTTAAATAAGAAAATCCAACATGCTTTATTGCTAAAGAATATGATGAACAACAAGGCCTCACTAACGAGGTTGAATTTGTATATAAAGAATATGTAGTCTTGCACTCAGTCAAAGTGCCAGATAATGTTGATAAAGAATTAAAATTTATTGAAAAGTCATATTGTGATGAATGCATACAAACAATAGATTATGATGTAGAGATTAAATTCATTGAAAAATGGATAAACAAACCAGACTATGATGAAGACTGCATGGTCATTGAAGAAGAAGAAAACTGCATTACATATACATAAATTGAGTCAATTTATGATGAAAACCCAATGGATATTGGAGAAGAAGATGTTGAAATTGAAGAAATTTTTATGAAGTGGAGCCCAGAAGAAATCAAGTTCTTTTATGAACTTATGTTGCAGAAAATTGATGATCAATAGCTCAATAGTGAAGAGAAAACAACAGAGAATGGTATGTGGGAACAGTTCACATACAAACAGTTTTTCAAAGAAAAAGTTAAAGAGGACAAGCATGGAAAATCTGAAATAATTTTCAAATTAATGACAAACACCGACAAAAATATGAAGGATAAGAAGATGAAACATGGAATTTTCAGCAAAAGAGGAAGACTTAAATTGAAAATGCATAGAGGTTTCGGAATCTGTAAAAGGAGGAAGAGAAAAACTCACGCATACAAGGAGTTGAAACAAATTTTAAGGTTATGTTTGAATTGTCCTTTGTAATGTTTGTAATCCTAGCTAAGACTAAGACTGATATGCATGTTATATATTGTTATTGTATTAAATCCATTTCTCCATTAAGGGGGAGTGTTGGAGAATAATGGCTAAATGCCATAGTTAATAAATTGTTAGAACATATTTCTATTGTACTCTAGATTTGTGTTTGAGTGGTTTTTAGATCCACAAATTTAGGAGGCTGTTAGGGGATATTGTAGCCTATAAATTTGTATGCAGTTTATAAAATTAAAATAGAATGTGTGAGCATAGTCTCACTTATGTAAGCCCTTGTGGCCTCACTATTACTATGTGGTTGATCTGTATTTCTGATTTTAATTAAAAAAAATTGTTCACCCTGAATATGAAGAAAATATGCAATCCATTTAATGTTTGACAAGTTGTATTTTGAAAAATATTAATATTTTAAAAAATATTACAAAGGATGAATAAACTATTTCAATATCTTTATTTTGTATAGATAAAACAAAAACAATTAAAAATAAAAAAATCTCATTAGTCCCTGCCAAAGGAGTAGAGGGACTATAGCGATCGATAATTCGTTGACTTCATATTAATATGTCCTTTGACTATAAATTTTTGCATCATCTCTATTGTTCGAACTAGAGAACTAAAAACATTATTTTTGATATAATAAAAAAAAACTTATATGTCATCATCTCATTGGAGAATAGATTCGAAGTCTTATTGCCAGCTTCAATATTCCCACTATTTTAAATGTTTACATATCCAAAGTTTTGAGCATCGACACTCTTTTTTAATTTTTTAATTTTTATTGAAATGTTTACATACTGAAAGTTTTGAGCATCGACGCTCTTTTTTAATGTTTTTATTATTTCTATTTTTATTGAAATGTTTACATACCGAAAGTTTTGAGCATTGACACTCTTTTTGAGGTACTTGAATAGGCCTGACAACTTAAATGTTTACATAGCGTGAGACCCTTAAACAAGACTGACAACTTAAATGTTTACATATCACAAGGCCTTTAAACGAGCCTAACAACCTTAAATGTTTACTTAAATAGGCTTGTCACAGTACATTTTTCCATACAATGTTGCAGTGAATTTGGACAATATTGTTGTCCACCGCTACTCGCATAGCCATCATATCTTTCATAATTCTTCTATGCTTGGAATTCAATTTAGTCATCATTGAAGATACATATATTGTTTACTGGTTCACTGGTTGCTGCTAGTTCGTTGGTTCGTTGGTTTGTCGGTTGTTGCTTGTTGTTGTTTGGTTCAACTTTGGAGGTTGAGGTCCTGCACCTGCAGCTGGACCTATTGGTTCTTGATGCTTGCTTTTGTTTTCTTCAACTTTGTAAGGTTGGGGTCCTGCACCTGTAGTTGGATTTGTTTTTTCACTTTGCAGGGTTCACGTCCTGCACCCACAATTGGACCTGCGATTTTGTCGTTCATCATTGACGAGTAAGTTTCGATACCATAGCTTCATTCATATTCGTTCTTTGTTGTTTACTATTTACAACTTGCAAGTAAGAATGTTTAAGTATTTCCACTCGCATGGTCATCATATGTTTCATATTTATTCTATGCTTGGAATGCAATTTAGTCATCATTGAATATACATATATTCTTTACTGGTTCACTAGTTTTTGCTTGTTCATTGGTTGGTTGGTTGTTGCTTCTTGTTGTTTGGTTCAATTTTGTAGGGTTGAGGTCTTGCACCTACATTTGGACCTATTTGTTCTTTCTCACTGGTTTTTTTATTGCTTCTTTCTTTTATTTGCTTCGACATTGCAAGGTTGGGGTCCTGCACCAGTAGTTGGAGCTATTTTTTTCACTTTGCAGGGTTCAAGTCCTGCACTCGCAATTGGGCCTGTGGTTATGTCGTTCATCATTGATGAGTAAGTTTCAATACCATACTTTCATTCGTATTTATTATTTATTGTTCGTTGTTTGCATTTTGCAAGTAAGAATGTTTAAGTATTTATTCATCATTCTTATCTTGTAGACTTTCCATAGAGGTTGGCATATCTTTTTATCTTGCTCTTAAATTTTCCTCTGATTTTTTCCCTAGGCTCTGCATCATCTACATGCCAATGTTGTCTGCACAACTTTGGTTGTCATTTTTTCTAGCATTACAAATCTCGGTCCTTTTCCGTATGTGACGAAGTGGAAATCTAACGCCTCAATTGAATAAGGAATTCTTCATCCTTCGCACCTTGCCCTCGATGATATTCCCAGCTTTCCTAGGAAAACCTGTGTCTTTCGCATGAAAACTACGATGTCAAGCTTGTTGCCTTTGCAGGATGTTCTTGTAGAATAAAACTGCAAGTAGGTGTAGAAGGGCTAGGTATGGTACAATGGTGGCTAAGATGCAACAAAGTTGCACAAAATTGGCATATCTTTCCCTCCTGCTCTTAAATTTTCTTCATTTTTTTCTCCAAACTCTGAACCATACCTACATGCCTTTGCAAAATGTTCTTGTAGAAGAAAAAAATGTTGAGATGGTGCTAGAAAGAGTAGTTTTCCATGGATTGCAAATTGAAATATTCAATCTCTATGCCGCTCCACGTGCAACATTGCTAACATAATGAATATTTTTTCAAATGCATTACACCATTTACATCTGAACAAAAACATTATCATTCTAGGAGACTTCATTGTTGACATGCTACAAAATAATGTTATAACAAAAGAATTGGAAAACTACATGTGCAATTACAATCTCCGCTTTCTTTTGTTTAATATAAAACATGTACAAAACACACTTATTGACCATATATGGTGAAATGTGACCATATCACAATACAACCTCTTTATCTTATACACAAACTAGTTTGACCATGATACAATTTGTCTTGTACTTGAATTATGAAATATACATCAAACATATTACAAAATTATATTTCCATGTCTCAAAGCATATCTGGATACTTTGTTGCACAAAACCAAATCATTCAGCTGGGACCATCCAACTTCTTAATATTTTTTGTCTTGTAATATATTTTGGCCAGGAAAAATTTCTATATAACCACAACCATGGATCAAGAAAACAAAGGTTCATGCTTCTAACTCTATCTTTTATTCCATTCCTTTGATTCTCATTTACTGTATGTACATATTACTTGTTTTCCCTTACATACCATCTTACATTCATGTTCATTGTATTTTGTGTGTTTCCACATTGAAACAAACAGACTAATTGGAGAAGACGAAGAACTCATAATTGCAAATGTAGAAGAGGAGATACAAAGGTGCATGCTTCTACTCTTATTTCATATTCCTTTGTTTTGTATTTCATTTATTGTCTGTATATTTGTTCTACTGCTTTGAACCTAATTTATTTTATATATATACTACGTATATTCCTACATAATAACTTATCTTCATGTCAATTGTATTTTTTGTGCCACTACAATGAAATAAATAGAACTGTATTTATTTTTTTACATGTCTTTCTACATACCAAATTACCTTCATGTCCATTGTATTTTATGCATTGCTACATTGAATGAAACATATTAGTTGGACAAGAGGATGAAATCTTATATGCCACAGCAGAGGAAGCTAAAGTACAATCTTCGAAAAGGTATACCGGTTGTGATAATAAATTAAACACACAAAACAAGTAGGTGGATAAAATATTGGACTAGAAAACAATGATTTAGAAACAATGGTCCTTTGTTGAGACTTACCGCTTCCAAAAATTTCCCTCCCCTTTTCTATTTTCCCACTCTCTATTATCCCTTTTTTTCCCTCTTCTATACTTAACTGAATTCCCCTTTCTTTTTCCCCTCTACTTTCCCTTCCCGGTTGCTTTACTTAGTCATTTTTCTGAAAATGTTTGTGCACAGGTTGGCGGACTCACGTGTTCACATTTATACTCATGCTTCTATATCATGAGTTCGACCTATGGATTCATCATTCCATACTTAACCACCTTTTTTTTAGTGGGTTCCCAGGTTAGCGAGCTCAAAATTGTGCTTCTATTTTTTTGTGTCCTCGAAATAGCACCTGAAGTTCTACGATATACAAATTGATAGTTGGACTCCCATACTACAGGCTCAATATTGTGCTTCTATTCTTCTATGACTTGCGAACAACTTTCGGGGTTCTGCGATATACAGATTGGCCGACGGACTCCCCCATCATGCCCTGTTCAGTGTTACACATTTTTTCACTCAAACTTTTCGAGGCATGCAATTTGACCATCAGGTCCTCATGTTTCCTGAGTATCCCTTGACACCCTATTTCATATTCCATCTCCTTCGAGCTTGTATGTGACATCCAGAAAAATTATGAAAAATATACAATGCATATGCTTATTTAGTCATTCTGATGTTCATGTATACATGCTTGCATCAAAAAGAAGTTGGACGAGTGGCATGGGCATGAGTAGTCATTCATCGCAAACATCAACAAAACAATAAGGCCAAAGGTAAATATTCATACATTGTGTTCTTGCTATGTTTACCAAACAAATATCTCGAGCTATTTATTCATCTATGCCGTGATAAATATTTTTATGTCATCTACAACACATGCTTTGTAGTTCACAAGAAGTATCAACGAGCGCAAGTGAAATTCCCAACATAGTGCAAGCTCCACAGACTAAGAGGTATGGTTACAAAACTTTGACATGCATACTTCATCCAATTTGTGCGTCTACTTGTACATTTATGCCAAAAAAAACAGAAAACAAAAGAATGATGCAGACTACCATTCACATTACTTTTTTTGTTCAAAAAATGTCACTAGGTATAAACTTATAACACCCAATATACTATCAATATAAATCTTGAACAGTCATTGAACTGGACAAGTGTTCTTCGGGGACATAATGTTCATGTATAGAACCTACTTAGACAAAGAAAACAAAACTAGATGCATTGTGCATGATGACATGATAGACAGCGAAGCCATGATGACAGTCACATTGACTATCCCTACACAACTTGTCCAGAAACATGCAGAAAAGATCTTGTCAGGTAATGGAATATCCACTACTGATCCAGGTGGATATTGGTGGCCACCCACCTATTCCACTTGGACCCCCACCATTGCTTCTTTCAGTTTTTCAGTTTCTGCACAGTTTACTATTTTTAGCATTTTTTCGGGTCTTGAACTTCCGAAGCCATTTTGAGGCCTTAAACGACATTTTTTGGGAAAACGGGGATTAACGTGGATCATACATGATGTTGCTCACCCTAAAGTTGTAGTCCTCGGATAGATCTTTCTAACAAGGTATGGAACGCGTCAAACAAAGATCGTATGCCAAAGTTATGTCCCCGGGAAGTTGATGTACCAACTTACCCAAACGGGGCCCATAGTCTTGGCGTTTCATCTCCTAGGGTTAGGTCTTTGGATGTTTAGGGTTTTCCATTGTTTCTCAATAATAATAGGCCTTCGATCCTCATTGTAACAGAGTTCAGAGGCCAGTAGTCGCCACATCTCTTCTCAGAGATAAGCTACCAACGCCCTAGCTAGTTTATTTCCATTCTGTTTGTAAGCATATTTCAGTCATTTGTTATTAATGAAATGAAGTCTTATTTCCACTGCATCTCTGTGTTTATGTGTATTTATGTATTTCATTGTGTTCCTACATAAATCAGGATCAGTGGTATTAGAGCGGTCTGCTCATTCTCAATCCTTCTTTGCATGTCCCCAACGAGGTCGGGGTATAAGGAGTTGGGGCTCGATCTGGTTGAACCTTTGCAAGATCAGCCTCGCAAACCCCGACGACTACCCATGGGGGAAGAAAAGAAAGATGAGGGAGCAGGAGATCCTATAAAAATGTTGCTTGAGGAGGCCCTCAAGAAACAAAGGAACGAGATGATGGACAACTTTGCCCAGATTCTTCAACGGATTCCCACTGGCGGCGCATCGACATCCAACAGCCACTTTGGAGGCGCCACTCCTTTTAAGGTACAAGTAAAATTTGACATTCCCATATTTGAGGGACAAATAGATGCAGATGTCGTAGATAGATGGTTGAATCTGTTAGAAGGATATTTCTCGGTTCATGACTTTTCCGACCGAGAAAAGATTATTTTCGCACTCCTCAAAGCTGCCCCCATGTCAAGGACTGGTGGGAAACCTACTCGGAGCAACAGGACGAGGGAGAACCCTCTCTGTTCTCGGCCACACCCACTTGGAATTCTTTCCAAGACGCCATCAAGGAACAATATTATCCTGTGGGGAGATATGAGGACAAATACATACAATGGACTACGCTGTGACAACAAAGGGACCAAGATGTGCATGAGATGACAAATCTGTTTCATACCCTACGCACAAAGTTGGGTATCAAATATTCAGAGAAAAATTTGGTGTTAAAATACCGCAGTTGTCTGCATAGATACATTCAGGAGGAAATGGAGTTCCTCGACATCTCCTCGCTTGGTGTGGCATACCGATATGCTGCCAAGATTGAACAAAATTTCAAATAGAAGAGGCGGGACTTTGGGTCTGCAAATCAAAAGCAAGGGAAAGGTACCCCCAAATCGCAGAACAAAGGCCCAAGCCAAGATGGGGTAGCCCATGACAACCCGCCAAATCCACAAGCAAAGAACAACACCACGAAGCCAAGAAAGGACACGGGGAAGTGGTGTGAGTTCCATAAGAGCTCCACTCATAACACAAGTGAGTGTCAGGCCAAGCAGTCACTGGTAGCCGAGTTGAAGGCTTCTTAATCGAATGCATGCTCCGACTCTGAATCAGAACCTGACAAGGGGAATGACAGGGGGAAGCATATTATCGATGCAGAGCCCAATGCCACCGTTGCTACCACGAAGATCCCGAAGGAGGAACCAGAAGATCCAGAGGAGGCATATCGTCTCTTTCATTCCAATATGTGAGTAAAGGGTTCCCCGTTGCAGTTCATTATCGACAGCGGAAGCCAAAAGAACCTCATCTCGGTAGAGGTCATGAAGCGGCTGGGCTTGATGACCACAACACACCCACAACCATACACCATCGGGTGGTTGCACCAAGGACGAGACCTCCGTGTCAGTCAACAATGTCGCCTTCCCTACAGCATCAAGCCCTTCACATATGAGGTATTATGTGACATTGCTCCTCTTGATGTTTCTGATGTATTATTAGGCCAACCATACTTGTGGAAGCGACATGTTGTGTATGAGTCTAGGCCTCATGTTGTTATTATCACTTTGGGCAATAAGTTGTACAGGATACGGGAGATAGCACCACCTACCACCATCTCTTTGGTTACTGTAAAACAATGCAGTAAGCTCATTTCCAAAACCAGGAAATTTGTTTTCCTGATGATCTGCCCTTAGGGAAAGAGGAAGACTATTGCCATGACCTCCAGACAGGGCCTCGCTGCATGAAAACAATAGATGGATAAGGTCGTGGAGGAGTACGAGGTCATCTTCACCTCCCCCGCGGGGTTGCCTCTACACTGCCAGGTCAAGTACCCCATCGATCTGACCCAAGGTGCATCGTTGCCCAATGGACCCATCTATTGACGCTTTGTTTTGGAGAATGATGAAATCAAGAGGCAAATTTAGGAGCTGTTGCAGAAAGGTCACATCTGGCCAAGTTCATCGCCCTGTGGGAGCCCGATAGTGTTGGTGCAGAAGAAGGATGGGACTTAGAGACTCTGCATTGACTATCGGGCACTGAACAAGATCACTATCTGTAATAGGTACCTAATCCCATGAATTGATGACCTTCTGGAACAACTCAAGGGGGCAAAATATTTCAGCAAGATCGACTTGAAGTCTGGGTATCACCAGGTACCAATAGAACCCTCTGATGTGTGGAAGACTGCATTCAAATCCAAGGAGGGCCTTTTCGAATGGTTGGTCATGCCTTTCGGGTTGACGAATGCCCCTACAACCTTCATGAGGCTAATGGACGACATCCTGCGGCCATTCACCAACTCATTTGTAGTGGTGTACTTGGATGACATTCTGATCTTCAGCCAGACATGGGAAGAGCACCTCCACCACATCCGACAGGTCCTCCAAACACTGCGGCAACACAAGTTGTGTGCCAATTTGGAGAAATGCACTTTTGGCATGATCCAGGTTCAGTATCTGGTATACATTATTGATGAGCAGGGGGTACATGTGGATCTAGCAAAGATCCAAGTCATTCGGGATTGGCCAGCCCCAACCACCCTAACAGAGCTCTGCAAATTTTTAGGTCTTTCCAATTTCTACCGCAGGTTTGTGTTGGGATTATCTCATATCACTTGGCCCTTGAGTCAAGTCACCAAGGGAGGAGCTAAAGAAAAATTCTTTTGGTATGAATCTCAACAGAAGGCGTTCGGGGAGTTGAAGCATCGCCTCTGTTCTACACCAGTGCTCACATTACCAGACTTGCAACAACCATTTGAGATCGAGACAGATGCCTCTGACTATGCTATTGGGGCAGTCCTTACTCAACATGGGCATCCAGTGGCATATCACAGTGAGACACTTTTCGACACAGTCCAGAAGTATCCCACTTATGAC
>ML796642.1:309497-322277 GCA_009831015.1 Picea engelmannii
TGACTGTGTTTTTGTGGTCGTCGATCGATTCTCAAAGATGTCCATTATGATGGCCTGCAAGAAGAATATCACAGCAGAAGCCACTACTAAACTCTTCTTTGAACGAGTGTGGGTACACTTTGGGATCCCACAGTCTATCATCTTAGATCAGGACAGTAGGTTCCTCAATACATTTTGGTCCAGCCTCTGGTCGATGCTGGACACCATGCTCACCAAGTCCACAACTTTCCATCCACAAACTGATGGCCAGACAGAGGTCGTCAACCGGATGATCATACACATTCTGCGCATGTACAATTCAAAGCATCCACGCTCATGGGATGAGATCCTCCCCTATGTAAAACACAACTACAACCAGGCTCTCCATAGTTCAACCAACCACAGCCCCTTTCAAGTGGGCTTGGGATTCTAGCCACTATGTCCCATTGACATAGCCATGCCATTTGTGGCTACTCAGGAAGATTCAGCTCATGTCCAGTCTGAGGCTGACAAGGAAAACAACTTCATTAAGAACATTCAACACATTCGCCAATAGGTTCATGACATCTTGGATAGAGCCAATACTAAGTACAAGCAATGACATGATCAACATCGGGTGCCACACAACTTCCAGGTCGGTGACAAAGTGTGGCTGCATTTGCAAAAGGAGCGCCTTGCTGGACCCCACCGCAAGCTTCATCCGCTCCGATATGGACTGTACACCCTCACCAAGGCTATAGGGGGAAATTCCTTTGAGCTCAACATTCCACCATTTCTTGGTCTGCACCCAATGTTCAATGTGGACTACCTTTGTCCCTACTTTCCACCTCTACTAGACACATCCGACATGGCAGAACAACTCACACCAACAGAGTTAAATCCAGATTGCATGGAACAAGCCAGAACTGATCAGATCATGGATACACAGATCAAGCACACCTGAAAATGAAGGATACCACTATATCGAGTTGTCAAAGCAGGCCAACTCCTTCACCAAGGCAAGTGGCTCACCAGGGACCAAGTTCAGCAGAAGTTTCCTCATCTCATGGAGGAAATCAATGCAATGGGGACCATTTCTTCCTAAGAGGGGAGGAATGATCCAGGTGGATATTGGTGTCCACCCACCTATTCCACTTGGACCCCCACCATTTCTTCTTTCAGTTTTTCAGTTTCCGCACAGTTTACTATTTTTAGCAGTTTTTCGGGTCCTAAACTTCCGGAGCCATTTTGAGGCCTTAAACGACGTTTTTTGGGAAAGCGGGGAGAAACATGCACGTTCGATCAATGTTGCTCACCCAAAAGTTGTATTCCTCGGATAGATCTTTCTAATGAGGTATGGAACGCGTCAAACGAAGATCGTATGCGAAAGTTACGTCCCCGGGAAGTTGATGTACCAACTTACCCAAACGGGGCCCATAGTCTTGGCGTTTCATCTCCTAGGGTTAGTTATTTGGATGTTTAGGGGTTTCCATTGTTTCTCAATAATAATAGTCTTTCGAGCCTCATTCTAACACAGTTCAGAGGCCAGTAGCTGCCACATCTCTTCTCAGAGATAAGCTACCAGTGCCCTAGCTAGTTTATTTCCATTGTGTTTGTAAGCATATTTCAGTCATTTGTTATTAATGAAATGAAGTCTTATTTCCACTGCATCTCTTTGTTTATGTGTATTTATGTATTTCATTGTGTTCCTACATAAATTCGGATCAATTACAAATTTTAATATATTTCCGAAAACAATATATGACCGTGGTGATTGTGATCGGATTATATCGCTCAATGAAACAAGTATTGTGGAAAAAATTCTTGTGATTTGTTTAGAATATCATTTCGTACCAGAAAAAAAAATCAACCAACTTGCACAGGGAAATGACACTTACCCAATCAGAACCATTGGTGCAGCTATCACACTCGCGAGAAAATTTGGCTCGCAACACATTCTCCATATAAAGGATGGAGAGTGAGACAACGACAAGGCAATGGTATTGTTCTCCATATTCAGTTTTGTCCTTTACTTTCACATGTTCATATATCTTAGTTATGTTACACAACTATTACATTGTTCCATGTTGCAGTTGCAATTGTTTGGCACCTATTCAAATTTTTTTTCCTCAATGGAACAACAATTGCATAAAGGGCAATTTCCACTTATGCTCTTCAAAAATATAACAAAGAAGAGAGATGTTAAAGAAATGATCTTTCACACAACCCAAGAAACATTTGTAATAGAATTGCAAACATACACAATACATGATCTCAATAAACTCACTAGCTCGACAACTATTATATGTATACATCTACAATTCCATCCACACTTTTCTCATAAAAATTGCCTTGAACAATTTTCTACAACTTTTTTGTTGTACAGTTGCATATTATATTGTTCAATATATTAACTATTATGCTTATGTGTGCAGGTTGAGGGTGTTTTGGTTGCAGCGAATGTGTACTCAACCCCCTTCGAGCATGTATGTTCCAAATGCAACTCTCCTGCTTCTACCTTTGCTTTCATAAATGATGGCACAATTGATTTCCTACGATGCAGTAAAAAATTCTCTTACATGTATAGGCATTACCTCAATGCTTCCATTTGAAGCCTCAACAACACAATTGTATATTGTACAATTAGACAACCTCTGTTACAATATGTGCTTCCTGGGTTAGCAGAATTTCCATATGAAGTATACCTACAGAAAAAGGAAAACAATGTCTACATGTTACATGACTTTCACGTCCATAGCAAATTTAGTTTAAATGAGGACAATCCCATACTACATATCGATTGAACCAAAAAAATAAAATCATATCAAGCATTGATAGGAAATGAAACAATCTCATCTATATCTGTCCTTGCTACCCAATGAGGATATGAATAGAGTTTTATAGTGCCATGGAAAATTGAGTTGGAAGCGCATAAGATTGTTCAGTCTATGAATGAGAAGCATGAAAACATACCTCATACAAAGTATCCAACTGTGAATAAATCAGGTCCATCCTTTGAGCCGTCAAAATGGCTTGTTCCTCTGAACAAAACCATCAAGCATTTTCAATAA
The DNA here is from genome assembly GCA_009831015.1 of Picea engelmannii. Lineage (NCBI taxonomy): Eukaryota > Viridiplantae > Streptophyta > Pinopsida > Pinales > Pinaceae > Picea > Picea engelmannii. The sequence continues at coordinate 312,527 of ML796642.1, forward strand.
TATTTTAAATTTGACATTGTTCAAACTCCATTAAGTTAAATGCTGACACTCTTTTCCAGAACTAGTAATGTTAGAACATTGTCAGGTCAATGTGATCTTGGTTCATAGTACTATCATAAGAAAATGTTCATAGTGATCTTGGTTCATGGTAATATAGTAATCAGAAAATTTCTTGGTTCCCATTTGGGGATTTGGTTATAGATGGGATACAATTCCCAATCTCCATTGATTTTGTCCTTTCTTGAGTTTGGCAGACTTTTGTTCATGTGCTTTCGTGTTGTAGTTCAAGGTTCTCATGGGCCCGATTTTTTAATTATGGTTGGATGATACATTCATGATCTTAGCGGGTTTTCTATGATCTTAAAGAATATATAAGACCTCGTTTTCCTTTTAATGTAAGCTCTGTGAAGAAAATGTAATATGTAGTTCATTTTAGCACTTTTACTTGATCGATGAAATCACCAAAATTCATCTTCATAAATATTTTGAAATAAAAGGATATATGCTATGTGAAGTCCAATGGAACTATGATATCAACCACATAAAATTAAAATTAAAATTTTTCATTGTTATACTTACGGTGAAGTTGACAATACAATAATTTTACTTGAACATCCCAAAATTGATTTTTCTGTAGCTTTTCGATGCTTTTCTTATGCAAACACATCCTGGAAAGTATAACCATGACTCACTTTCTCTATTCCTTGATTTAAGAGCCTGTTCATCTGTCTAATGCACTTCATAGTTACTGTTAATACCATCAATGGGGCTTTGTTAAGACCAATTCCCGCTTCCGAAAATTTCCCTCCCCTTTCTTTTTGCCCTCTACTTTCCTTTTCTGGTTACTTACTCATTTTTCAGAAAATGTCTAAGTGCATGGGTTGGCGGATTCACGCATTCAGATTTCCACTAATGCTTTTATATCATGATTCTGACCGACTGCTTCCCTGTTCCATACTCAACAACTTTTTCGATCACGGTTTCTCAGCTAAGCGGGCTCAACATTGCGCTTCCATTGTTCCACCCCCTGCAAACAACACCCAGACTTCCCCGATATACAAATTGACAACCAAATTCCCCTTTATTTTTCTCCTTTACTTTCCCTTTCTGGTTACATAGTCATTTTGTTGAATATGTCTCATGCTTTTATATCATGAGTCCGACTGACTGCTTCCCCATTCCATACTTGGCAACTATTTCCATCGTCAGTTCCTGGGAAGGCTTGCTCAACATTGCACTTCCATTGTTTCGCGACCTACAAACAACACCCAGAGTTCCACGATATACAAATTGACCGTCGAAGTCTATCATCATGCCCTGTTCCATGTTACACATTTTGTAGTCAAAATTTCAGAGAAATACAATTTGACCATCAGGCCCTGATGTCTCTTGAGTATAACTTGTGACCCTGTTTTGAAGCCCGACCGACCGCTTTCCATACTTGGCCATTTCTTGGAATCTCTTTCGCGGGTTGGCAGGTTCACGAAATGTCCAATGCTTAATCTCTCTTCGCCATCCCTGCCACCTTCACACTTCTTTCTAGATATGCAATGAATAATATTTAATGCTAATAGATCATCATGAAGGAACCGTTAAGATTGTCATTAATGTCTAAAAGGCTAGAGGAGATCTGTCATTAATACGAATTAAACCAAGATTTGTGGAGGGTTGTATTATCCCTTTTGAGTGTTCATTTCAAGCATCATGGAATCTAATTTGTGTGTAGTCTCGTTGGCGGCTTCATGAAATCTCCAATTCTTAATCGCTCTTCGTCATCACCACCACCTTCACACTTTTTTGTAAGTATGAAATTATTAATCTTTAATGGTAACAACTCATTATGCAGGAACCATAGAAATTTTCATTAATCAGCAAAGGATCGAGGAGATCTCCCATTGATATGCATTAAACCAAGATTTGAGGAGGGTTATATTATCCCTTCTGAATGTTCATTTCAAACATCAACTGGAGAAAACAAACGTTCTTGTTAAATTATGGTAGTAGTTTGACAACAGTTTTGTCCAGATACAGTAAACACCTTTGGGCATGATGACCAGAACTTCTAGTGGTCCATGGCATATTCTTACTACTCATATCCTTCCTCCCAGAAGAAAAGAAGGAGATGGTCCCTTGGTGCACAGAGAGATATATTTCAAGCCAAATAATTCCAAGGCAACCCCCCCTACACAGACAAGCCCCCCCATGCGTTGATGGTTGGCGCAGAGGTTGATGCGGTCGATTTCAAGCCAGAAGAAGATGATCTAATGAATGATGATATAGCGATGGATGATGGCAATGCATATCATGTTGTTCCCACTCCTGCGCCCAAATTTAAATCCACCATAATGGGGAGGAATTCCCAGCTCGGTGATGGAAGCCCTAACAAGACCAAAGGAAGGGGTTTCATAAAAGAAACCGACGTTGAACGCAATAGCCACTTTGCAACTCGAGATTTTGAGTCTCTCGACTCGGATGGAGGTCCTCGCCCTTAGAGATGTATCCTTTCCTTTAATATTTAGGGTTTTGGATTGGGTTTGTATTTGTCCCTATTGCAGGTTGTGTTCCTGAAGTATTTGACTATAAGGAAATGGTCTCTTGGTGCGTTGAGAGATATATTTCAAGCCAAATAATTATTCAATTGTGGGACCACTCTCATGTTCTCTGGATATACAATTAACATCTTAGGGGGTGAGGACCATAACTCTTAGTGGTGCAAGGAATATTCCTACTACTCATCCCCTTCCACCCAGAATGAAGTAATTTGGACCTCTGGAATTCCTCGTGCAGCCTGTGTCCCCGAAGTCTTTTCCTATAAGGAGGTGGTCTCTTGGTCCCCTTCTACCCAAAACAAAGTAATTTGGACCTTTGGAATTTCTCATGCAAGCTGTGTCCCTGAAGTCTTTGAATGTAAGGAGGTGGTATCTTGGTGTGTCCTCACTTTCAGTTTCAGGCTCTTCCACTTTCCCTACAACGTTTTCCCTCTTCTTCCTCACAGGAATCTTGTGAGAACTATCAATTTTACCATGAGGAGGGTTCTTATCTCCTCCCATGTTTGAAGAATTCTAGGTTTCTTTCTTACAGGGGTGGGTCGTTGGAGCGATGCTCCGGGATATCGTACTCTTGGTAGTGGTAGCAGGGAATTGGACACTCTTCTCACCAGGGCCTTTTCCTTGTTGTTTGTACAATTCAGTCGTGTTTTGCAATGTCTCTAGGTCACCAACGTCAGGAGTAGGAGTGTTGTTGACCTGTTTCAAGCCAAAGAATTATTCGACTATGGAACCACTCTCCTATTTATTTGTTACCTCAGGTCTTCTACAAGATGTTGAGATTGCCACAACCAACATTGACCTTTATAGGAGAAGACTTTAAGGAGTTCCTAAAAAACCATAATAATCAGTTTTGTATGCATGTTCAAGAGCTTGTCGATGTCTCTTGCATGTTGTCTCAGTAGATGAACAACACATAATTGTATGCATGTTTTTTTTTTTTTTTTGTAACTCCTCTACCTGTATTTACGACAAATGTGTTCAATGCTTCGGTGCAAAGAAATCAGTGCAATGTCTATGGATAAATATATATTACCCACTATTTTTTTAATAGATTTACTATTAAAAAATTTCCTTGGAATCTTGGATGGTTCTTATTTGTTGGATTTAACACCTCTTCTCGTTTTCATGGTTCGATAGACTCGTAATTATTAAATATTGCATTGAATCAATTAATTTGATGAAATATGGAGCATTGAACAATTGTATGACAATGCATTGTGTTGATCACATGAGGCTTCTATGGAAACATAAATGAATTTCACACAGTTTCAAACCAACATTCAATTCCATTTGTATTGTAGATAGAACATAGCAAAACTAATTCATGATGCAGGAGTTGGGGCCCCACCCAAGAGGTTTCATTCTCATCTCAACCTTGTTGAACGAATGATCTCTTATTTCCCTCTCGCTTCTTTGATTCCTTTACTCCAAAAGGAAAAAAATTATTGGTTGTCCATCCCCTAACCTCTATTTGAGAACTTTTACTTTATTAATGAAATTACCAAATTTCTTCTTTGCAAATATTTTGAAAAAAAAAATGATATATGCTAGATGAAGTCAAATGGGGCTATGAAATCAACCGCAATATTAAAATTCAAGTTCGTCATTTTTATACTATGGTCAAGTTGACAATACAATAAGTTTATTTCTAGATATGCAATTATTAAGCTTTAATGCTAACAACTCATCATGCAAGAAGTTTAATACTTAAAACAATATTTCAAGGCATTAAACAATGTATCAAGAACACAATTACTCCCACAAGTTGCAATAAAAACAAATCTTCAACAAAGAATTTTCTCACACCCTTTTTAATGATACAAGCACAATAGAAAACGAGTAAGTGGATAAAATATTGGACTAGAAAATGATGATTTTGCAACAATGGAACTTGTTTGAGACCAATTCCCGCTTATGAAAATTTCCCTCCGATTTTCTATTTTCTCACTCTCTTTTATCCCCTTATTTTCCCTCTTCTATACTTAACCAAATTCTCCTTTCTTTTTCCCCTCTACTTTTTCTTTCTGGTTACTTAGTCGTTTTTTTGAAAATGTCTAACTGCACGGGTTGGCAGACTCACGGGTTCACATTTGCACTCATGCTTTTATATCACGAATCTGACCAACCGCTTCCCCATTCCATACCTAGCCACATTTTTTATTGTGGATTCCTAGGCAGACAAGCTCTAGATTGCACTTCCATTGTTCTGTGACCTACAAACAACACCCTGACTTCCGTGATATACAAATTGATTGTTGGACACCCACATCATCCCCTATTCCATGTTACACATTTTTTACTCAAAAGTTTCGAGACATACAATTTGACCATTGGGGCCTCACATCTCCTGTGGAACCCTTGTCACCCTATTTTCAAGCTCGTCTGATTTCTTTCCATACTTGGGAATTTCTTGGAATCTCTTTCGCGGATCGTCGGGTTCGCAGGTTCACAAAATCTCCAATTCTTAATCGTTGTTTCTTGTGCCCTCCACATTTCCACTTCTTTCCAATTATGCAATAACTGAGGTTTAATGCTAACAACTCATCATGCAACAACCGTAAAGATTGCCATTAATGAGAAAAAGGATCGAGGAGACAGTCACATTGACTATCCCTACACAACTTGTCTGGAAACTTGCAGAAAATATATTTCCAGGTAATGGGATATCTATTATAAATTTCAATATATTAGCAAAAACGAGTTTGACTGACCATTTCCCTATTCCATACTTATCCACTTTTTCGATTGTGAGTTCCTGGACATGCGGGCTCAATATTGCACTTCCATTGTTTCACGACCTACAAACAACACCTAGAGTTCCGTGATATACAAACTGACCGTTGGACTGCCCCATCATGCTCTCTTCTGTTTTACGCATTTTGCACTCAAAACTTCTGAGACATACAATTTGACCGTCGGGCCCTCACCTCTCCTGAGTATCCCTTGTAACCATATTTTGAAGCCAGATCGACCTCTTTCCATACTTAGTGATTCCTTAATTGCTCTTCCTCGTCCCCGCCACCTTTGAACTTGTTTCTAAATATGCAATTAGTAAGATTTAATGCTAACAACTCATCATGTAGGAATCGTAAATATTGTCATTAATGAGAGAAAGGATCGAGGAGATCTCCCATTAATACACATTAAACCAATATTTGTGGAGGGTTATATTATCCCTTTCGAGTGTTCATTTCAAACATCATGGAATGTCTTTCATGGGTTGTCAGGTTGGCGGGTTCACAAAATCTCCAATCCTTAATTGTTCTTCGTCGTACCCACCACCTTCGCACTTCTAAGTATGCAATTACTAATCTTTAATGCTAATATCTCATCATGTAGCAAACATAGAGATTGTCATTAATGAGCGAAAGGCTAGAGGAGATCTCTCATTCACACACATTGGACCAAGATTTGTGGAGGGTTATATTATGCCCTTCAACTGTTCATTTCAAACATCGCCTGGAGAAAATAGACATTCTCATAAACTTATGGAAACAACTCAACAATAGTTCTATGGAGATACAATGAACATCTTCGGGCGTGAGGACCAGAACTTCTAGTGGTCCAGGGCATACTCTTACTACTCATCACCTTCCGCAAAGAACGAAGTAATTTGGACCTCTGGAATTTCTCGTGTAGGTTTTGTTCCTGAATTGTTTTACTATAAGGAGGTGGTCTCCTGGTGTGCCAAGAGATATATTTCAGGCCAAATAAATTTTCCACTACAGGACCACTCTCTTGTTTCTTTGTCACCTCAGGTCTTCCGCAAGATTTTAAGATTGTTGGAGCCAACATTGACCTTCAGAGGAGAAAACTGCAAGAAGATACTAAAAAAGCATGATAACGGGTTAGACCTCTTGCCCGAGTTCCTGGAAGATTCGACGACAGTTGCTGAGGATATCACAAGGTTGTAGGTTAGTTCATTTAGAAATCCATTTCGGGAAATTGCATGGATGTTTACAAGAATAACGAGATAGGAATCCACAACAAGTATTTGTCGCATGATTCTTTATATTTTTTATTTCATAGTCAAGGAACAAGCCATTTTTTATTGGGGGAAGCTAATTTCCATTGAAATATTTTCCCAATTGTCACGATTCAAAGAAGAGAAGAAACTTTATATGTCATCCTACTTGGTTTTTTTGATAGCGCATTGATGTCTGTTTCCAAAACTGTCAGTGTCCAAGAAGGTAAACTGTGAACTCGACCCAGTAAACTTCTGGTACCAGGCCTTGTGGAGGCATAAGGCCTCCCATTGTTTTTATGAGGTTTTTAATGACTTCGTCTCAATTTTCAAAGATTTATTGTTAGTCAAGGATGTTCCCTGCATGTTTGACCAAACAACCAAGATTTTGGACAAGAAGGGGACACTTAAAAAAATGGAGAATTACAGTGTGATAATGATTTTTGGCTCCAAGGAAAATCCTTATTTCCTTCCATGTCACATTACAGACATAATGTTTGTTACATAAATAGCAAGGCAATACAACTACTGGTTGCATTTTTTCCATGAGAAGAGAAAAGAGAAGTTCATTCCTCTGCATTGGTAAGTCGGTGACTTCATGTTCAGGAACATCAACAAGACTGATGAATTCACAAGCCATTTCAACAACTTGAACCTAAGATATGTTGAAAGGATAAGAGGGTTCGACCCTAATGGGATTTTTTTAGAACATTTACTAGCAGTTGGCTTCAACAATTCTCTTATCCAGACACGCCTACACGAAGACAGAGACAATGATAAAAACACTCATGCTCTCGACGTTGGCAACCTCGAGACATTACAAAGCACCACTGAATTGTACAAACAATAAGGAAAAGGCCCTGGTGAGAAGAGTGTTCAATCCCGGATACCACTCTCAAGAGTATGACATCCCGGAGCATCGCTCCAATGACCCACACTAGTAAGAAAGAAACCCAGTATTCTTCAAACAAAGGAAGAGATAAGAACCCTTCTCGCGGTAAAATTGATAGTTCTCACAAGATTCCCATGAGGAAGAAGAGAAAAAACGTTGTAGGGCAAGAAAAAGAGCCCGAAATTGAAAGACATGGAACTTGAGACTGAACTGGATAACATATTCTACAACATTGATCATCTTGAGGACACAATCCACCATAATCCCCTAATGCAAATAGCTGAGACCAATTTTTTTTATGAAGATGAATCGTTTGTATTCCAAAGCACTATTTTTGACAGCGAATCTAAAAATTTAATTATTGAAAAGAGAGATGTAAGAAATAAGAAAGAAAAATATCGTTCAGAGATTAACCTTAGGAACATGCATCCGTCCAAAATATCTCGACTTCATTGAGCAACCAGAGATTCTCTTGATGATTCCATTGGAGGCATTGAGGCAGAGAATGCTAGACTGAAGGATCGACTCAAGGAATTGGAGGAAGATTTGATTCCTATCCCATTTATTTTGAGTCCTTTAGCAATAACCGTGTCTGCCACTCCTGTGGCCAAGTTAAAAGGATCCTCCATCCTCCTCACATCATGTAGAGGATATGTGGAGAATAATATCAAGAAAAGAACGAAGCTAATTACTCAAGCCTGAGAAAAATCACAAAATATAGTTTCCTTGGAACGAGGGCACATGCTTTGCACGAACATTTGTAGGTGGATTTAAAAAATGAAGAATGTTTCTATCTAGAGACGGTTCTCCCTTTTGGCATCCATGTCAGCAACATGATAGATATGAGAAGAAGACAAGAAGATCTCCCCTACCCAAACCAAATCAAACAATTAAATGCATGCTGGAGAGAGAAAGTTAAGAACCTACATCTCATTGTCTAATCATGTGAATAAGCCATATCAAAGAAAGAACAATTATTCACAAAGATGACCGAAATAGACTTAGCTTGAAGTACGAACGAGGTCCAAGACCCCAACTTAATTGTCAACTCCTTGTCCTTAACCAAGAAAGCCTTCAATGAACAAGTTGATATTTTTAAGGGGTTGTCTTTAGAAAAGTTTTACAACATCCTTGAGGCTTGAATATGGTGAAGATGACATGGACAACTAGCTAGTGGACTATTCGGTACAAAATGAAGAAATTGATCAGGCTCTACATAATCTTTCTATAGATCTAAGGGAATTAGAAAATAAGTTTTTCAACATAAAAATTTGGGATGAGAACAACATGGCCCCCATGAGAAGCTACATTGAAGAATGAATCCAAAGGGAAATTGACAAGCTCACCGACGAAGGGAAACAAGCAATTGGCATGATTCCAATAGTCGTCAATGAGAGCAATAAAAAGGCATCAACAAGCAAATAGAAAAGGGGGAGATAGATACCATCATAGTAAGTCTATACTGATCACATCCTACTTAAAATCAATCTAGTTATTCCACCTCTTTAAATAGAAATGTCTAACCAAAGACTGATAACTTCCAATTTCTTCTTTTAAGGTCTTTCTCTCTACCGTCGCCCACTTCTTCTTTCTATAGTCTTATTTCTTGTACTTATTTATTTTATGGTCCACGGGAGCCCCAATCCTAGTATATATGACAAACACATTTAAATTTCCAATAATATGTAACAAACATTATTAGTTTTTGATAAATTTCAAAGAAAACTACTTTAGGAACAATCTTGACGGTGCCTTGTAACCCTATTTTTAGAATGCAAAATTAGTTCTCTTTATGCATGACAATCATCTTCTTTTATTTTTATGTGCTCAGAAATTTTTATCTTCAACTATGTTGGATGTTAGGAAATTGTGTTTATTTAATTTGAATATTTAATGTGTGTGATTCCTCGTCCTATTTTTCAGGAACCTTTATTTCAAAAAAAAATAATAATAATAATTCTATCGTTTTGTATTGCTTTAAGTCATTACGACGAAAATTCTATAAGTCCCACATTTTAAGTCATTAAGACAGAAATTCTCTAAGTCCCACATTTGAACTATACACACCCCAGAAAAAAAATTCAAGAGGAGTACCATGTATATAAAAACGCAGTAGGATTGATATCCTTGCTAGGTTGTCATTTCGGTCCTAACAGATTGCATAAATAGAAACCTTCGAAATTTTTTATCATTGCCAAAAAAACAATCAACTGAATAGACATGTTCCAATTGGTACTATACAAAGATGCCCTCTTAAAAACTAGCCAACACAGAGGTCACACAAGAAGATCAAAGAATCTTAAATATATATATATATATAATATATATATATATATATATATATAT
>ML796642.1:336483-348061 GCA_009831015.1 Picea engelmannii
AAAATCAAACTTGAGACTTCTATTTATAAATTTCCTTTCATATACACTGTACTTACCAATTGATCTCATATATATATATATATATATATTTTTTTTTTAAATAAATAAATTTTAATATATATAGTTTAATAATGAAATAGACTTTTTATAATATAAATTTAAATAATAGTTTAAAAGAAAAATAAGTTCCTCATAAATGAAATCTTTGAAACTATTTAAAAAAATAAACAAAATATATATATAATTAATGGTTTAACACTGAAATATGCTCTTCACAATCTGGAATCTAAATAATGGTTTAAAAGGGAAATAAGCTCTTTACCATATGGAATCTTTGAGGACCATTTGAACATAAACAAGCCTTTATTTTGAGAAGCATTTAAACAAATAAAGAAAGATTTCACATCTTTATTATGGATATTGTTTCCACTTCGAAATATAATGATGTAAGAAATGAAATAGTTAATATACTTAAAAACGTTTTACTTGGCTTACTAATCATTACCTAACACATCATATGCTCTGGCCTTTCAGAGAATACAACACCAAAAATGTTGCTTTGAATGTTTGTAAGGAAATTGTTTGGCCGGTATGTTGATTCACTATAACACTTGGTATGTTGATTCACTATAACACTTGGAGTAAAGGTTTATGGTGGCCGAGCTTAAAAAAAACAATTGTTTACCATATGGCTGCCAAAAAAACTTTGTCATCGTCATTAGCATATGGTGAAAAATCTATAGTTATCAAATATAATCGAATTGGAAAAAAAAATAAAAAATTTGGTTCGGTTCACAGATTAATATGGAAATTTGAATTCGATACAAGTCTGTATACAAATCCAAATCCTGGCATTTGCGGTGCAGTGTTGTTTTATGCGCCTTTTGTATACAGGCGAGAAATTTTATGTTGCAGGAATGTGATTAAGGTTTATGGATCCCAGCGATATCTCGTGGTGGGTTCACTGTTTTCATTCTGGAAGAATGGAAAGAGGCATATAGAATGGTACACCCAGATGATGGCCAATTCCCCACGCAGACCATTGTGGTGGAACGTCTTGGCCAATTCCTCACGCAGACCATTGTGGTGGAACGTCTTGGCAAGCTAAGAGAGTGGTGATCAATCTTTTCTTATAGCGACCCAAGTCTGGATGAAATTAACTTTCATAATGTCGATGCCATTTAGTTTTGCAGGGTTAATTATATTGTTTATTAATATTGTGGGAGAGTTTTTATGGTTTCGTTTTTTGTTTTCATTAGACCTGCATATAAAATAAATGAAACATAAGAGCAAACTTTCAAAAGTTTGGGAAAACAACTAAATACTTAAATGAAAATAAAGATTATTTGTTTTCCTTCCCCTTCAATGCCAAATCGAAGATTGCTTGTTTCACTTTCCTTTCAATGCCAAATTGTTTTTTTTCCAAGAAAAATAGGAAATGAATAATTATGCTTAGGGCTAGCTTTGGCTTGGGTTGGTGGAAGTTCATGAAAGGTTTCTCAAGCCCTTCATGTTTGAAAGTGTTTTCTTTATACATAACAAATTGGCATTCTCATGTAAAACTATGCTTTTTGTTGTAGCATTTATAAGATGACCGAAAACAAATTTTTAGGTTTTTTTGAAGTTTTGAATATAATGATTGTCTATTTAGGTTTTTTTTTAATTTTGAAAAAATTGTATGTTTGAGTATCTGTAAAATGTATACTCCCAACTTTTTCCAGAATTTAATTTGAATCCAAATTTGAATTCGAACTTGATAACTATGGAAAAATCTAAAAAAATAACTTAATCTATTAAACCATGTTCCAAAACACATATTATCTTCATAAACAATAAATATAACATTGAAATCTTAAAACAAAAATACCCTATTTTAATTTTTCAAGCTTCAAAAAACCTTAAAATCTATTAACCCATGTTCCAAAACACATGTTATCTACATATAATATATATATATATATATATATATATAACATTGAAATATTAAAACAAAAATACACTATTCCTTTATGGCTTCAAAGAAGCCACATGCACAAGATCGAATTGCTTCTTTTAGTTGACCACAACTACAGGGCACAAAGATTTCCAAGCACAGCAATCACTCACACTTCCCTTGATTGCTCTCAACATTGTCAATAACACCATCACCGAGTTAATTAAGTGCAAAATTTATCATTGAATTAGATGGTAAAGACAAGTATAATTAAATACCTGACAAAAATGCCATGTCCATGACTATCCACAACCAAAATGTGCTCCCAACATGGACACGACCTCACATATCCTCTCCTTGGCTTCACCAATCACAACCTGGGTCTTTTCCTTCACACATTGATCACAACCATTGAGAGCTATCATGTGGGTTGTCACATTCGTTTCCAATTCAATAAGCTCGAATGATTGCTAAGAATAGATGATGCACAATGAATGCACGCTTTTAGGATAATAAATGGGGACGCAGACAGTTCCATAAAGAAGTTGAAGCAGAAGCGCTCCATGCATCCAAGAAAAAACCTAAAGCATAAGTTCTCCATGCATCCAAGAAAAAACCTAAAGCATAAATGCTCCATGCATCTAGTAAAAATTGAGCAGTTATTAAAGTGGGCATTAACATGAGCACTTACACTTATTAACCTGATAGGACATTATTATGTTAATCACCCTAATCATCCTTTTCAATGAATAACGAACATGTTTTGTCATGCAAGGGAGTTTTTTTTTTTTTACAAAAATAGAAATTTTATATATATAAAAGGCATGACCTAGGTCGCATATTACAAAAGAGGGTGCTGGTGGAGGATACTAGTAGCAAAGTTTCCAAAAAACGATTACAAAAATGAGTCCAACATTGATCCTGCTTCACTGATAGCTAAGATTTTCAATTCTATCCTAGAACTATCTTTACGAAAGATTTATTTATGCCATTTTTTACAAAATCGAGGAGTGCCTTATTGATCTTCTTTAAGCTCGGTCTTCCTCTGGTGGGGGATCAAGCGCTACGTTCATATCAGACAGTTTAGGGTCTTCTCTGCTTCCTGTTTCCTCATTCTGGCTTTGTGCCAGTGAGTTTGGTGGCCCGACTTCCAACTTTGCTTCCATGCTCTCCCCTTGGTGTCTGAGGAATTCAACTTCATCTTGTAACTAGTTTATCAAGGTGTGGTGTTGAGCTAGTGTGTCCAGAGTGAAGGTGAGTGTGGAGCTATGAGAATCAAGCTGAAGTGCCAGTTTTTGGGTATGGAGAAGTTATCTTCCACCAGTTCTTCCTCCAGTCATTCACGAGCTGGGCGTTGAGCCATTTTTTCAACTAGACTAACTGTAATTACCGCACTCCAATTACTGGTGTTTCCTTTGACTCTGTGTTCATTGTTGTTGATGCCTTTAGTTATGCCTTGATTGTTGCTTCCTTTGGTTATATCTCTGTCTATACTGTGTATGTTTGGGTTGCCTCTGTCTTCACTGCTTTTGGAGCTTCCTCTAACAATGATGAGTCTGTCATTGTTGTCACTGACAAAGCTACCCCTTGTGTTTCCCCTACCATGGTCTCTAATGTTGCCTTTCTCTACGATGCTCTCTGTGAGGCCGAAACTCACAATTTTACCATTTGTTATCCCTCTGATGTGGAGTAATGGAAAATTCCCAATTTTCTTCTACGCTTTAACTTCCCTTCCCATATGAAATTCCAAACTGTCGAGGTCCGTTGTGGTTGGCTGCAACAATGAATAGGGATTTGGCCTTCCCATTTACCTCTTCTAGCTATGTGCTTGGTGCATGAATGATGTGAAAAATAAATATTTGAGTATCTTTCAAGAGTTGATGTGGCATGCACTGCTAACATTCGGTTGCATTGAATCATGGCTGAATTCCTTTCAAAATCCTTCACCTCAAGTGAAGTTATGGAGGAGGTGATGTTGCAGGCTACAGAGTGGGCGTGGAGCGATGGGTACGACAAGTTCCCATGAAGGAGGAGCACCTTGCGATCCAGTATATCCATTTTGTCGCCCTACTGTGTGCAGGTTCCCATGGGTCGGAGGTTTCACATGTACAAATTCTCCCCAAGCATGACACTCGACTTACAACAAACTGCATTCACTTGAAGCGTCGCATGGATATTGGTGCCAAGTGGAGCGTCGATGGGAGAGAGCTGAGGCATTAAGGGGGGGCTAAGAAAAGGTGCCTACCCAACACTTCCATATGGTTTGGGGCCTTTCCAATTGCTAAGTTCTCATGTTCATCTGCTATCGTATTGTTTGCGTGTGGGACATGGTAGAAGGAGGATTGGATTATGGACAATATTACTATGGTCCTTTCAATGATTCTTTTCAACTTTGAATTCTTTGGGCCTATTCCTGTAACAAAATTTTGGATTATATTTTTTGAGTCCCTTATTACAATTATGTGGATGAGTTGTCGATCCTGATCTAGGAGTGCTCCTTGATACATCGCATAGGCCTCTGCCATGTTGTTGGTGGTTACGCCCAGATTCCAGGAGTAGCATAGCATTCTTTTTCCTCTATGGATGTACACAACCCCTCCCACACTTGCTTCCCTTGGGTTTCCTTTTGATGCACCATCGAAACAGAGAACATGACTATCTTGAGAATTTAGCCAATTTTTGAAGTCTTGGAGGGAATATTGAAGCTACCGGCATGAGTTTTTTGGAAATGTTAAGGGGGGAATGGCTGGTATGGTTATTTTCGCCAGCCATTTTTCTTCTTCTTCTGTCAAAGGGCCACCTACTCAAGCTTTTATATTTCTAGATGAGAGGTANGGGGGGGGGGGGGGGACTAGCCTCTCCTTAAAAATTCTTTTATTTCTTGCTAGCCAGATTTTCCAACACACATATTCTATCGAGGCCTTCCAAACACAACTAAGAATTGTATTTCTGGTGAGGTAGCCTTTATAATATTTACTCCATTTTCTGATCAGACTTCTACTACTTGTCGGTCAAGAAATTTGAGGGGTTAGCTCTAAATAGACAATATGCATCACTTGTTTGGAAAATTTGCAGTTTAGGAATAAATGATCAGTGCTTTCAAAGTTTTGGTTGTAGAGAGCACATCTAAAGGGTCCCATATATCCTATTTTTTTCATATTTTCACCTGTTAGGAGCTTGTTGTGAGCTAATTTCCAACTAAAGGTATTAATCTTTGGTAGGTAGTCTGGATTCTGAATTTCTTTCTAGATAGCTGATTTTTTTGGGAGATCATTTTCTTGGAGGAGATTTTTATATCCCAACCTTATAGAGTATCATGCCTCTCCCCAATACCTGTTGTCTTTCTGATTAAGTTTAACTAGGGCAGATCCAGTGACAATCAAGAGGAACTGATGGGCTTCGTTGAGCAGGAAAGGTGGGACCTCTCCCAAGTTCCTAGTTTTCCAAGTGCCATTGCTCTTCCACTCAGATATATCAAAGAGAGTGTTTTTCCCCTTGGAGGTTAGCTAATGTCCGAGGGAGTCTAGAGTGGAGATGCATGATAGTTTTCCCCTGTCTGATAAATGATCTTCCCAAATTTTGATTTCCTTACCACTTCCTGGACTCCATTTGAGATGATTTTGAATGAGCGACATAGAGGAACGAATGAGCTTCCAGATGGGGGAACCTGTTTGATTGAGTGTGGTTGTTTCCAGTCACCTCTTTCAATTTTTCAAAAAATATTTGTAGCATATTTCCTTTTTCCACCATTCTTTACCTCCAGTGATTAAATACCAAATTAATTTTGCTCCCAGAGCTATGTTGATCTTTTCTGGATCTCAGATCCCTAGTCCCATGTTTTCTTTAGGTGCACAAACAATAGACCAGTTAACCATGTGGAGGTTTTTCCCGTTGTCCTTTCCCCCTTTCCAGAGAAATTTCCTGATTAATTTGGCCATTTCCTTCTTAATTCCCACTGGAGCGTGGAGGGATGAGAATTGAAAAATTGGAAATGAAGATAAGACTGACTTTATTAAGACCACCCTTCCAGCTGGATTCAACTAGATTGCTCCCTAGACTTCAAATTGATCCTTGAGCTTTTGGAGAATCACTTTCCATGCCTCCCCAGGCAAGGATTTTATATTGATAGGAGTGCCAAGGTACTTGAAGTACTTCCAATCTATAGAAAAGGAAAACTGTAAGATATTTTCAATTCTAACCATTGTACTTGCTTTCGTGTTCCAGGCATAAATTTGGATTTTATGCTTATTGATGACAACCCTCGAAGTTTCTTCATTTTGGTCGAGGACCAACTTGAATATTCTAGCCATCATTTGAGAGGATCCTCCTAGTAATAGAGTGTCGTCAACAAACTGTGAATTATTTATTCTTCTAACTCCCCTTGCTATTTTCAGCCTCAAGATGTTTCCAATAGCTCTTTCATGTTCCAATCTTCTATTCAACGTTTCTGCCATAATAACATACAACATTGGAGAGAGCGGGAAACCTTTCCGTAGTCCTATTGTGGCTTGCAAGAAAGGTGTTGGGTGCTCATTTATCAGGGGAGCTATCCAGGGGGATGAGATGCATGCCCCAATCCACGAGATGAAGGAGTGATTGAAACCAAATCTCTTTAAGACTTCATAGAGAAACTCATTTTTTACCTGGTCAAAGGAATTTTCCATATCTATTTTGATTATCATCCCTTTTTCTTTGTTAGTGACATTGGTGTGGATTTCCTCCTGCACTAGGATGATATTTTTCCCAAATTTGTCTTTGCTTCACAAAGACCCCCTGATTGGGAAGAATGAGTTGAGGAAGCAAATGTTTTAACCTATTCTCTATGATTTTTGCTAAGATTTTGTAAGAGACGTTATAGAGAGAGATAGAGCGGAAGTGGTCAAAGGAGTTGGAATTTTTATCCTTGGGAATCAAGGCTAGAAAGGAGGTGTTGGTTGCTCCTCCTAATTTGCATGTTTTCTGGACATATTTTATCATACGGAGGAGGTTGTTTTTTATTATTTCCCAACACTTTCTATAAAAATGTAAAGTGAAGTCGTCCAACCCGGGGGATTGTCAGGATCGAACTGGTGAATGACTACTTTGACTTCCTCCTTTGTGACCACCTTGTTCAACTGTTGATTATCTTATTCCTTTATCAATTTTGGGATATGCTCTATAAATTTTAAGCTATTCTCTTTGTTATCTACACCTTCTTGAGTATAAAGTTTTCCAAAATGGGAGGAAGCTTCCTTTTTAATCTCCTCAAAGGAATTGATTCTCATTCCTGAGGTTGTTTTTATTTTTGTCACTGTGTTTCTGTGTTGTCTTTCTTTGGCCTTCTTATGAAGGAAAGATGTATTTTTGTCCCCTTCTTGAAGCCACAAGGCTCTAGATTTGAGTCTCCACTCCTTTTCTTCATTGTGGAGTGCTCTCATATAATTTTGAAAGTGCTCTTTCTCCTGTACTAAATGTCTGTTGTAAATGGTATTTGAATCCATTTCCTCCTGAGTGTATTCTAGCTTCTTTTTGTACCTTTCAATTTCTCCTCTTTTATTATGGGAATAGACTTTGACCCAATCCTTAATTGCTTGCTTATCCTTTTTGAGTTTTTGCTCCCAAATATATAGAGGGGTTCCATCCACCCAGATTGACCAGATCGAGGAGATTAGGGGGAGGACGTCTAGGGAATCCATCCAAATAGGATTGAATTTGAAAGGAATGGGTCCCAAGTTTTATACTTTGTCGAAGGAGAGGGATATTGGGCGGTGATCGAATATTCCCCAAGGGACAATTTGGGACGAAATGTTGAGCGTGAAAAGAAGGATAGAGCTATGGATGAGAACGCGATCGAGTCTGGAAGCAATGTGTCCCACCCCTAGTCTTTTATTGCTCCAAGTGAATTTCCCTTTGGAAGGCTGAACACCAAACAAATCCAGTTCTGATATCAGATCCTCCATGTGTTCCCTGAACAGGTCCCTTACTATAGAGACCCCTTTTTTTCCCCTTGGTGCAAAGTTGTGTTGAAGTCTCCTACTATAATGCAGTTGTTTTGTGCTCCGATCTCTTTGATTTTCATTAAGGATTCTCATCATTCCATTTTTTCCCAGTAATTATTTGGAATATATACATTACAGATAGGATAAGTGATACCTTATTGTAGGTGCTTGAGATACACCAATGACCAGTGTGTTGATTCTACCTTTTGTTCTTCTCTGAAGATTTGGTTACTCCATACTGTACAGATCCCTCCTGACGCTCCTCTAACATTTAGCGTTGTTCCACTGCTTGTTTTCCAGATTTGTTTCATTTCTCTCAAGGCTTCTATCCCTACATTTTAGTCTCCTGAATTAGGAGGATATGGGGTCTCTCTTTTTTGATTAAATTTGCCATTGCTTCTTTTTTTTCCCTTTGTCCCAATCCTCTACAATTCCAGGAGACTACCTTCATTATTTACTGGCATTTGTTTTGCCCCCCCCTTTCGTGGGATGAGACTATCCTTTTGTTGTTGGGGATTTCCCACCCTTCCCTTATTTTTTAAGGATTCCTTCCAGTGTTTGTTGGGTTCCTAGTTCCTTGTCCTGATTTGTTTCTTTTTCCCTTCTGTTTTTATTGGTTTTCCTTCCTGCTTTCGTTGTTCTGACGCTCTTTAGGAGTTCCATATCCAATTATTCCTCCGATTCCTCCTGGATTTTAGCCTCCTGTACATGGGGAGGGTCCAAGAGCTGAGAGGAATCAGGCTCTACTAGAGGCAAAGTAGGGTCTAGATCTGGGGTTTGCTGACTCTGAGTTTCTTCTGTGCTTTATTTCCAGTTGACCATTTCTGCCTCTAGGTTTTCAAGAGGATCATATCTATTTTTGATGCTTTCTTCTTCATCGTTGATTTGTATTGGTAATTTCCCCTTGATTGGCGAGGAGGTCTTGGTGTTGTTTTTCCTTTCCTATTGTTGAACTCCTGATTTATTTTTCACTTTCTTTCTTTTGGTCAGCTGCCATTGATCCGACGCTTTGTTTTCAGGGTTTTCCTATATTTCCTTAGGACAATTTTTGGTGAAATGTCCATACTCATGGCAGGATTTGCATTTAAAAGGGAGCTGCTCATAGTCTATTGTTTGAATGTATGACCACCCATCTAGGTTTAGTTGGATTTCTTCTGGAAATCATTTTTCTAGATCTACTTCTACATAGAGACGTGCACAAGATTGCAGTCTGTATCGTGGTTTGGCCCGATCGATGAACCTTCCCAGTGTGTTTCCAATATTTTTTATGGTTTCATAATTCCAATAGTGGAGAGGCAGAAAGGGTAGCCTGAACCAAATTGATATAGCTGAGAGAATATCAT
The DNA here is from genome assembly GCA_009831015.1 of Picea engelmannii. Lineage (NCBI taxonomy): Eukaryota > Viridiplantae > Streptophyta > Pinopsida > Pinales > Pinaceae > Picea > Picea engelmannii. The sequence continues at coordinate 345,738 of ML796642.1, forward strand.
TTTCAAGGATGAAGTCTAGAGTCCATTGATTTAGATACATTCCTCTGGTTCCCATGAAGTATGGGCCATTCCTAAATATCAAATCTCTATCATCTTTGTTTTCAAAGAGGAATACATAGAATCCCTTACCAACAACAACCATTTATTTATTGTTACAAAAAATCAATCATGTCCACATAAATCACATCTTTGATTAAATGCCTATTAATCTCGGGTATTTTCCTTAACACATTGATTGCTAAGAATAGATGTTGCACAATGAATGCACTAATAGAAGGGGAAGTAGATAGTTCCATAAAGAAGTTGACGCAGAAGTGCTCCATGCATCCAGTAAAAAACCTAGAGCAAAAGCGGTCCTGCATCCAATAAAAAACGTAAAGCATAAGCACTCCATGCATCTAGTAAAAACCTGAACAATTATTAAAGTGAACTTTAACCCCAGTAGTTATTAATCTAATTCGATATTCTTATGTTAATCACCCTAATCATCATTTTTAATGATAAACAAACATATTTTTTATGAAAAAAGTTAATGATTAAAATCAAAATCATTTATTTATTTTTACTACAAAAATATTCAAAGCATATGAAATATTTTCCACATAAATCAGATCTCTGATTAAAATCCTATTAATTATAAAGGTTTTCAACAAGTGTACCCACTTAAAAATAAGTTGCAAACTTAAAGTTGACATGTTACTAACAACGTACAAATCTACAACTTGTTACTAACATGACATAGTGGTTTAGAGTGTTGGACCATTTTTTAAGTTAGCCTCAATCTCTTTTATTTATAAAAAGAGACCTAAAATTGTTAAGATTTTTAATGTTTTAATAAATAAAATATTTTAATATTCATTCTAATATTCTTTTTAAGTGAAAGTTATATTAATTTTATTAAAATTATTAATAATAAAAAAGTATTTGTATATTTTCCATAAATTAAAATAAATTTTTATTCTGTTTAAAAAATATTAATAATAAAAAAATTATTTTAATATGGATTAAAATAAAATATTTCAATATTTTATTTGTGTAATGATGCTTTAGTCTTAGATAATAACAATACATTTAAAAGAAAATCATAAAGTTGTCTCAAATAATAATAATAATAATAATAATAATAATAATAATAATAATAATATAATCAACTTAATTAAACAAAACAACAATTACATATTGATTGAGATATGGACCCATTCATATATATACATATCTTCTTTGACCAATGATAAATTTCTAAGTATTATATTTACATCATATATTTGGCTAATGAGGAATTCTACATTTCCATTTTTAAAATAATAAAAATGAGCCTAATAATTTTATAATTGTCCCAATCCAACAATGCACAATGAATGATAGTAAGAATTAAGTATTGACAATAGGGTAAAATCACAAATCCAACTTACTTCAACTTGAGGAGGAGATGACTTCTTAAAATACTGTGAATTTAGTCTAGTACCAACATTTTCAGAATTGAATCTACTTTCTTTTAACACAATTTGTATTCAATTTAATTGTTTTTTAGTAATTTTAGTTAATTTTATAAAACAAATGTCTACATATTATTTCTAGATGACATAATGATTCAGTAAAATTAAAAATCAAATCTCAAATAATACATAGTTAAAAATTATGAAAATTTTATGTTATGGAATTTTTCAGTGTACTCTTAAAAATTGGTACTTTTAGATTTTAATTTTAAATAAAAATTAAGGAACATAAATGGTGCCAATCTAAATGTATTTAAAATCTGGAATTTTTTCAGATTGGTCAAATTCAAAAAATTGTAGTAATTATAATATTCATTCACTGTCTTCAAAACTATAGTCATAGTTTAATAGAGTTTGTTTAGATTGTTGCAACATATTTTGTTTTTCATAATCAAAAGTTTAATAATGAGTAAATTAGTGTCAACAAATCTAACTCATATCAAATGTCAATAAAAAAAATTTCAAAAAATAATCAATAGAAAGCTAAAAAAATTATGAAAATATATTTCATTTTCTCAAAAAACAAGGAAAATAGACACCCAAATTCATAATTTTACCTTGCACATAAATGATAGTAAGAATTAAGTGCTACAAATGAAATAATAAATAATATTTATATAATTTAAATCAATTATATTTGCATGGAACCTTTGAAATAGTAATATTTTCTAAGTATATAAAGTGAATTTCCATCTCAATATCTATGAAATAATTTAAGAAAAGGGTTTGGATGAGCAATTGTATATAATTTATATTTAAATAATTGCTTTTGGAGTAAAGGTAAAATCTAAAGTTAGGTAAATGTAAATTTCAAAATTATGTAACCAA
>ML796642.1:351108-375206 GCA_009831015.1 Picea engelmannii
GCCCCCCCTCTATTTATTCTTCTCTCTCCCTCTTAGAATATCACACACTATAGCAAGTTTGGTACATCACAAGGAAATAAATGGCCTTGACCTAGACATGTCAATACCTAGACCTAGACCTAGACATAAAAATACCTAGACATGGCAAGGCATTGCAATACCTATACCTAGATGTAGACCATAGACCATGAATTAGACCTATATGATGACCATGACATAGACCATGACATAGACCTAGAGATATACCTAGAGCTATACCTAGAGCACACCATAGATTTAGAGCTAGACCTATACCATGACCATGACCTAGACCATGACCTAGAGCTTGACCTAGACCACTCTAGCTCCATCTAATCCTAGGAATAACCTATAATCTAACTTTAACCCCCTCCACACCCAAGCCCTAAGTGCACTATGAATATACCTCTTATTTAATAATGATATTTTATGGATATGATCGTTCACCTACGGTTTAATAAATATTTCACATGGTTTAATGATGATTATGGTATGTTGATTCTGCTTTTTATTTTAATATAAGCATAATCTTCTAGTGGATTCGATATTTTTTATATAGAATATTTATCCTTATTTGAATTTTTTTCTTAATTCATTTTTAAATAATTTTATCTTTCACATTTTGTACTTTTTTGGTGATTTGATTTGATTTCATCGTCAACTTTTCTCATGTCTCTTTGGGATTTCCCATTGTTTGATTTTATATTATCAAAAATCCATGATTGAGATTTTTTCTTATGATATTGGTATAGATTATGTATTACAGGAACATTTATCTATTTGTACATTCTTCAATATTAGACTGTTGTCATTGGCTATTTACAACCTAGTAACAAGCGTAAAAGGTTAAATTTCCTTGATTTTGTATTATTCGCAATTGGTGTTTGACATGCCCTAGATTATGTATAACAAAACACTTATATGTATGTACTCTCACACACTCTCTCTTAACGCCCCTCCTCCATCGCTCTCTCCCCCTCCCTCCCACTATCTCTCCTCTCTCTGTCTCCTACATCTACCATCTCTCTCCCACCTCTCTCTCTCTACCGCACCCTCTTGGTCTTCCCCTCCCACCCTCTCACACTTCAAACAATCCATATCTAATTCCTTCTCTCTTTACCTCTTGCATATAACTCTCTCTCTCTCTCTGGCTCACTGTATCCCCCCCCAAAATTCTCTATTTTCCTCTATCTAACCCCCCTTCCCTCTCCCCCCCTTCCTTCTATGAAATTGATCCTAATGGGACATCTTCAACACCGATACCCCATCTTGTAGAACAAATGACCGACCGTCAACACAACTCCCCATCTGCAAGGCCCTGTTCTTCTCAGGGCCACAACGCCCCTTCGTAACCATGCCTCATTCCTCCCATCCTGTCTGAAAATTTCACCAAATTGACAGCAAAACAAGGGGGTATTGACAACAAAACAAGGGGGTATGTAGGAAGCATAATTGGTGGCTGGAATTGCTAAAGCCTTGTAATATCCGTGAAGAGTATGGAGGATCTAAGATCGAATCCATAGAGACAGAAATGATAGGGAAAAGTATGATATTCAAGATAAAATACACACATAAAAGTTAACACCACCACCCACATCCAGGCTGCAGGTCTATACTTTTGACTTTCCAATAGTTGTAGTCTCTCTCTATCTAAATGAGTTATTTCATCCCATTGGTCTTCTAATTCAAATACGTCTGTATTTTCCTAGTGATCCACTAGAGATTTTCCAGATCACATTTTTTTTTAATCCTTGATTAATCGTTTGATCTTTGCAATCATACATAACCCATATCACAACTTAAGCACCATCCATAATCCATCTTGGCATTGATCTTATTGCAAATCAGACATAACCCAAACATTAAGAAATAAAGAAGATAGATAAATACAACAAAAATGTAATCTGTGGAAGTGTATAATCATGTATGATTCTTGGCCCTTGGTTATGAAAGAAAGTGAATGTTATGGAAGAAAAGGAAAAACATGAACTGCATGGAAGGAAGGTTGACTAAGATTAGGTCGAAGTGGTTAAAGAAGAAGAAAATATGGAGCGAAGTCCGAGAAAGAAAGTTGTTGGACGAGGAGATCGAGGAAGACAGATCATCAAGGAAGATGGATTGTGGACAACTTAGCAAGCAGAAGAAGCCACCAATGGATTCTTTGGAGCACCTCGAAGGAAAGAAGGAAAGATAGGTTGGCGAAGCCCCAAAAAAGTGGGTCAAGTTGACCTAGGGTTTTTGTATTTAGGGTTTTGACACCTAGGTTTCGGCCTAAGGTTGTCCGCGAGTCATTTTAATGTATAAATAAAGGTCAAGAGGACCTGATATGGGTCCAATTATGTTATGATGAGTGATTTTTGTTATTGTTGGGAGAGAAGTATTGTGTGGTGAGAGAAGTCTGTGTTGCAAGATCTTCAGCTGGGTGCGAAGATCAACCCTGCAGCTGGGTGCGCATGGAGGAGAGAGAAGAGAGAAAGAGAGAGATCTGCAAGCTAAGAGTGCAGATAGAACTGTAAGATTTCACCTAATATATTATAAAGCGTATTTATGTCGACGTAGCCGTAGGGAGAGGGTGAACCATGTATATGTTGTTGTTATGTGTGATTGATGTTGTGTTCTTCTAATCTCTGATATATTGTCAATGCAATATTGTGTTAGATCTGAGATATAGTTCGCGTAGTAGGCTTAAGAAAGGCAAAGAATCACTATATCTATGTGAGAGTGTTTCCCTGGATCCACTTTTCATTTCCTCTAGTTGTAGACACCTATGTCCCGCAACCCCCTATAGCTACTTCGGGTGAGACTGCATTTTCTTTGCAGGTGTTGCCGAAAGGGCCAATAGTTAGGGCTTGTTGGTGCACTGTTAGAAATGAACCCCGAGTCTACCCCTGTGCCAACAATGATGATTCCCAACAACTTATTCAAGGTTGTATGACAAATGGGTTTTTTGAAATACAACCTAAAGACACAACTTTAATTTGAATTCCTCCCTAGCTGTATGAATAAAATCCATGACAAGCTAACACACTAACTAATGAAGAAATTAGTAATACAATAATTGTGAACTAAGTGTGAATCTGCAACAATAGTCAAAGCTAATATGAAGGGGATGTGCATTAGTAATATAGTAATTGTGAACTAAGTGTGAATTTGTAAACAAAAATTGAAGCTAATATGAAGGGGATGCACATGAGTATCTATTTCTAGGAAGAGGGGATCCAAAACCCATGTGATCGATTACTACCAAATGATCTTTGCATATCTGTGTGTCTGCAACTGTGGGATTATTTGACGGGTGATTTTTTGAAAGTAGCAGTATTCTTTCTCTCATCGAGGCTATTAAAAGATTTTCCCGAGAACAATACAGAAGTGAATGTTTCAAACAACTATGAAAAAAGAAAAACACACAACAATAACTAAGATAATAAAGGATGAACATATATGGGCTTGGATGTATCTGTGTAGGACATATACCAAATCTTAGGTTAAGATGGATCTCTGTGTTAATTTGTGTATATATAAAAAACACACAAGGGTTCGACTACTGGGCTGCAGAATGCACACATATTAAACAAAAGAGTACAAAGATGCCCAAAACCATATTTACATAGGCTGAGAGATATCAAATTTCTTGAGATGACAATCTCAATGTTTTTAAGACCAGTTAATGAGGAATTTGATATTAAGACCCTACCAGGACCTTCCTTGAGCTCAAGTATAACCAGTGAGTCAAGACCTTACCTACACAAATTGAGCTTAAGCTCATTAAAAACACCTTAACTAAGCTCAAGTAAGATCTTTCAAGACACTGCCCGCTTTAGCAAAGCTAGCTTATGTAAGACCTTTCAAAACCAAACCTCCTGATTAGCTAGCTCAGTAGGACATGTTATCGCGCAATTTGTACTTTGATCAAAGGAAAGGGTAATAAAGAGAAAATTGGCATAACTTGAGGTTATCCTATCACTTCCACCTCAACATGATGCCTGTTTCTATTTAGGGTTGAAGGCCCAGGGGATACGTCCTCGGTGACCTGGGGTTTTGAGAAGGAAAGGTTAAGCTATCTATTAAAAGGTCCCCTCTCACAAGTCATCACTAATAAGAAATTCCATGAGTTTTAACCAATGAAGTGATGAAATACCAAGATTGTACTTTCCCAGAACAAAGCAACAAGAAACTATATCTTTTGCAAGCACAACTTGTTGTTAGTATGTCATAAAACCTTGGACTTCATCAATAAAAGCAATGGCTGATGTAAATGTGAAGTAAACAAAAATTTATAGTGACAAATATTTATAAGACAACGAATTCACAATAAGTGCCTTAAATATCTCAAAATAACCAAGAGTAATCAATCATTAACATCGTAATACTAGCATTTTTTTGAAGCAAGTAAGGCAATGCATCAATCAACCTTTTCAATTTCTTTTAGATGCTTTTAATTCTGCAAAATGTGGATGTGGTCGGGCTTGGATGTATTTGTGTAGGACATATACCAAATCTTAGGTTAAGATGGATCTTTGTGTTACTTTGTGTATATATAAAAAACACACAAGGATTCGACTACTGGGCTGTAGAATGCACACATACTGAACAAAAGAGTACAAAGATGCCCAAAAGAATATTTACATAGGCTGAGAGATATCAAATTTATTGAGATGTCAATCTCAATGTTTTTGAGACCATTTAATGAGGAATATGATATTAAGACCCTACTAGGACCTTCCTTGAGCTCAAGTATAACCAATGAGTCATGACCTTACCTACACAAATTGATCTTAAGCTCATGAAAAACACCTTAACTGAGCTCAAGTAAGATCTTTCAAGACACTTCCTTCTTTAGTAAAGCTAGCTTATGTAGGACCATTCAAAACCAAACCTCTTGATTTGCTAGTTCAATAGGACATGTTATCGTGCAATTTGTACTTTGATCAAAGGAAAGGGTAATAGAGAGAAAATTGGCATAACTTGAGCTTATCCTATCACTGTCACCTCAATAGGATGCCTCTTTATATTTAGGGTTGAAGGCACATGGGAGACGTCCCGGTGACTTGGGGTTTTGAGAAGGAAAGGTTAAGGTATCTATTAAAAGGTACCCTATCACAAGTCACCACTAATAATAAATTCTAGGAGTTTTAACCAATGAAGTGATGAAATATCAAGATTGTACTTGCCCAAAACAAAGCAACAAGAAACTATATCTTTTTCAAGCACAACTTGTTGTTAGTACCTCATAAAACCTTGGACTTCATCAATAAAAGCAATGGCTAATGTAAATGTGAAGTAAACAAAAATTTATAGTGGCAAATCTTTATAAGAAAATGACTTCACAATAAGTGCCTTAAATAGCTCAAAATAACCAAGAGTAATCAATCATTAACATTAGAATAGTAGCATTTGTTTGAATCAAGTAAGGCAATGCATTAATCAACCTTTTCAATTGCTTTTAGATGATTTTAATGCTGCAAAATGTGGCGGTAGATTACTTTAGTAAAAACAAGAATAAAGTTAGTAGGTTAGGCTATTCTAATGTTAGAAGTGGTTAGTAGAAAGCTTAAGGTGTAGGTTTTTATGGTTGTTTTGGTAAATCACTCAATAGGAAGTCTTATATTAGTTATTTTAGGGAAAATGGAGTCTATTAGGTGGCAACACATGTTGAAGGAAAAATATGATAGTAGGAGATCCAAAGACAAGAGAGATTAATAGTTGAAGTGTTGGTAAGACAAGGCTTCAACTATAAAACCCTAGGGGGGAAATTGTTACTAAGGTGTAGGTAACCCTAGGCATTAGTAATTTTCCTCCTTATTTAACTCAAATATGAAGCAAATGAAGGCTAATATGAAGCAATAAGTGCTAGGGTGTTGCAATGGCAAGGCCCTAGCAAAGGCTTCAAGAAAATTGGCTTCTTGGCAAAATCTGGTAGGTGAAGGATTTTAAACAAATGACAATAACATGTGCTTAGATTCCTAGGGTTTTAAGCAAGAAATTTCATAATATTAATTTAAATGAAAGATAAACGTAACCATAACCATTCAATTAAGAAGAATTTCATAAATCGTACTTACATTCATCAAGAATCATCAAGCTAAAACCCTAGTTGAACACTTCCACCAAGAAAATTGCCAAAATACTCCAAAATTAGCCTCCTTCAACAAGTGCACCTAAAATTTCAGTCAATAAACCCTAAATAGGGTGCAAATTTTAGTGTGAGCGAAAGATGATGAAAAATACAAGGGCTAAAACCCTTATTTATACAATATCAATGACCAGAATTAGGTCAAAAAGGCTGACATAGCCAGTTACATGTAATATCCAATTTTTACATTAAATGACATAATAAAACCACAAATAAAGCTAAAAAGGTGATGTCACGCCATTTTAGGGTGATGTTAGGCCTTTTTAGGGAAACACTGGCCTCCAAGAGAAAAATATTAGGCCTCCTTGGGCGTCTGGATCAAACCACACGAGCCACTTGGCACACAACTGCCTTCAAGGTGTCCAAAATGCTGAGTGGCGTCATGGGCCTTCCAAGGCCTACATCATGGTGAGAAGGGAAATAACCCCTAGGTCCAGGCCTGTTGTGTTGTCTCTAGTGGAACGTCCTCCTCTCTCTCTAGTGAAAACCTATGATCTGTATCTTCCCTTGGCTAGGGTCTCAACATCCATCTGGTGGGATTTTATCCCTATGGACGTCTGAACTAATCATCTTCCCATGTGTACCTATCCATCGGGTGTGGCCCTGCAACAACAACAAGTATGCCCTCCATGGGCTCATAAGTCACATGGATCATAACAATGTCAATCGCATCTAATAATCAATTTATTTAAACATGTGCATGAAACCCCCTTTCCTAGACAAGTGCTCAAAGACGTTATGTTATTCTACAAGCCAAGTTTGGAGGGGACGCTAGGATGTCCTATTGGGCTAGTTCTCATTGGATGTGGGATGTTTCTGGATGAGGAAAAGATCTAGGCCATGTAAGTGGGTGAGGTGGTAAGGGATGTCTGAGAAATGGGTGTAGTGATGACATGGAAATGTATGGCTTACCTGTGGGTACCTCTGAATAGGGTGAGCTGTACCTTGTCATGGATGAAAATGTTTCCAAGCCCATTCATGAATTTCATATTTTTATCTTATTGCTTTTTCTTTCAAGAGAATAGGTAGGGGACATTGCCCTCGCATGGTGACTGTAAAGACCAAAATAATTTAAACTAAAAAAAAAAACCATAAATTGAAACAGATAAGATTACTTCTACGCAAAAAGAACAAGTAATTTCTTTTATTCAGCATATAAGCATGTTAAATTAATTTAATGAACAACAATTTCATAACAGAATAAAAATTACTTAACAGAATACAAATACCTCTGCTCTGATGCTAATTCCTGCCGATATGGTTGTCCTGTCCCTGATGCCGTGCCTAGCCTAATGCACTAACCAACTCTGCCTAAACCGACTAACCTCATAGCCAGCTAGGAGCAGCCTGTCCGGCTCCCTAGCTCCAGGAAACCGAAAGGAATCCTGGCCCCCGTGCCCAAAACCCCCAGCAACCCGGTGCCCCTGCAATGGTTCACTAAAACTTTGAATATCAAAACTCCCCACACCAGAAAATATCCCAAACAGAAATCCAGTCCCCCCTCTCCAAAATGATTCACCTAAAAAAAAATGACCCCCTTCCCATAAGACTCCTCCCCGTCATATCCCCCTTCACCGACTCTCCTCCCCCTCATTAATTTCCTTATCCCTTCCTTTATTATCTTATTCGCTTCATTAATATATTATCCCTATATTTAATATCTTATCCCCTATATTTAATCTCTTATCCCCTTATTTAATGTTTCTTTCCCCCCCGTATACATAAGTCTTTAATACATTAAATTATTAACCCCATTTAATTCTTTACTCAAATAATTAATGAGTCAATTAATAATTAATTAATCATTGACAGATATGAACAAGTGATTAATAATAATTAATTAGTTAATATTATTAAGAAATAATTATTGTTTAACTAAACGTATTAGGACAATCATATTATCAAATTAATTATAATTAATCATCCCTATGCATCTATTTAACCAGGGTTGTTACAGTGACCAATGGTGATAATGTCACCCACAAGCATTTCAAGGAAATGAGAAGGTTGGCTCATGATGAGACCCCCTTTCTCTTGGTTATGCCACCAAGAGCCACTACCCTAGCATGGTGACCAACTGAATGGTAGTGTCATAACGCCACATTCTGATGGACCTATTAGGTTGGCTCTTGATGAGACCCCCTATCCTCCAACTAGGTCTTGATTTTTTTATTTTTTTTACGGGTCCCTTTGTTTCTTGCTAAGAAGCCTTTTATTTCTTTCTTGGGGATCCCTGGGTGAAGCATTTGAAGGTTTCATTCTTTTGGATTTTATCTTTTACCAGCTACTTTTACCCTATGGGCCTCTAGCCCCTTCTTCCCACAAGGTAAGTTACAAGCCTTTGCTAGCATTGAAAACCCAATTCCCAAACCAATGTATCAGATAGATGAGAGGGAAAAAGATGAAAAGTAGTAAGTATGGTGGGAATGAACGATGACCTTTCATGAACCCCCTAGTGGCAACTCAAAAACTATGGGAACCAAATTGGTCGGGAATCCTGTCATTCCCCCCAGGTGTTGTCAAGTGGAAAGGCATAAAGTCCAAGCACACGCTAGAAGTAAAAATAATTAAATGAAAATATTCAAATGTTTTGAGAATCAGAGTGACACATACCATGATACCCAAACTCATTACCTCATGGAGAAAGACCCATTGTTGCTGAAGGACCAAGCTGATGGGATGGATGTTGCTGCTGTTGACAAGGTGGAGGCGCTAAAGAAGAGGAAGAACGATGGGCCCTCGAGGGATAGGCTCAAGTCAATCTATCTCTCGGTACTCCATGTCTAGGACCTATGGGCCTCGAGACATAATCTCCTTAGTTATCCTTAGGCTAGGGGATAACATGACACATAACAGATCTTGGGTTAATATGGATGTATGAGTTAATAGTGTATATATAAGAAAAAAAATAAGGTTTTAACGTGTATATATGAAAAGAAATAAGGGTTTGACGACAGAGTTGCAGAATTTTGAGAAAAGGAATACAGAGATGCCCAAGACCATATTTACATATACAGATAAAATGAATACATAGATTCCCAAGACCATATTTACATATGCTAAGAAAATGAAGAAAGAAATTCCTAGCATCATAATTACCCACCTAAAAGTGAAGAGGCATGTTATGAAGACAAACTAAGCCATAAAACAATCTGACTGCATATTGAGTGTCAAATTCGTTGTGTACTCTGAAAACCCATAGCCTTTGTGTTTCTTGGAATCATTATCTCTTGGAAGTATGCAAATTCATGTTAGTCAGTTCATCATCATCTAGTATTCAAGGAGAATGAATATAATGGTGGTGTTAGCCTTGAGAAGTATTCCTTATGTTGGATGTGGTCGAGGAAGATAATTTTTTTGGAAAAATAGACTGTTATATTCATAAGTTATAATTGATGCAGAGGAATCCACAGAGAAGCCTTAAAATAAAATGAATTATTTGTTGGTGCTCATCCTTAATCAACTTGTGCAGGTGAGCTTGCTGAGATGAATGCTTATACTGCATTTTAAAGAAATAGTCACTTTTTGTTGTTGTTGTAATGATATTTTCATTTATTTTGAGTATTATAGCTTATTCAATGTTATGATTTTATTTTTAAATGCCTATTTTATGATAGAGCATATATATAAAAAGACTACAGTGAAAATTTAACCAACCAGTTAAGAACCAAAAATCAAACAAATCCATAAGACTAACTCAAAGAAGTTGTTACAGACAAGTTTCTTAAAATAGGCTATGAATTGCTACTTGGAAAGGGTATAAAAAAGCTAGCATGTGTCAATTATAAACAATTTTATACTTAGACAAGAATCATAAACTGATGTTGTGCTATTTGATAGCATATCCTATTTGAAGCCAATAAATATTTTGCAGCTGAAACAACCTATAAGCTATTTTATCATGTAACAAGGCCATTTGACTTATTTGAAGGAAGTTGATACTTATTAAATCTGAATATAGGTATTCAAAACTTAATTTTTACTATCTTAATCTATTTTTATTTCCTCTTTTGACATTACACTTGGTTGCACTGATTGACTAATTTTTCCAACCTATATTAAAAGGAATGACAAGACATAAAAGACTAGGAAAAGGGATAGTGCACAAGGAGGCTCATTCGAAGGATGGAAATCATCTAAGTGTATTTTCTAATAAGGTAATTGATATAGGGGAGGGGTACTAAGATATGATATACAAACTACCATCAACAAGGTATATACCAATGCAATTTCCAAAACAGATTGGCAAAACCACACTATAAATATGTAGAGCTTCCCTGACAACCAATTTACATGGACTCAAAAATTTTGAGCAAAAAATATTGTTTATTCCTTGCTACTATTAGCAGTGATAAATTCTCAAGGGCCAAGGAAATACTTTGTTTACCACAAAGTGATACTACACATCATGTTGCATTAGTGGGTGTTTTATGATTTAACACCACTGGTTCCACTATTTGTACATTCTACAAAAAACATGAAAATAATATACAAATCATGTTGTTTACAATTGTAGAGGAGGACATCATTACAATATAATCAATGTGAAATGGTGGGGATGGATGAATTTTCACTCCATGCATTCATCCTCCTATTGAGAAATGCAAAATTAGTCTACAACTTGCTAGTTTGAGGGTCAATTCCTATCAACATGCTTTGAATCTCCAACCAAGAGTCTTTCCTTGGCTAAAAAATGCAGTCCAACTTATTTCATATATGTTGTTAGTTATATTGATTCTTCCTATCAAATGAATTGGAGACATAATATGGAATATGTTTTGTTAATAACATTTTGGATCTATTCCTATGGAAGCTACAAATATCAAAATGTTGTTGCTTTCAAGAATGGGCCATAACATAAAAGAAGTTTGAAATTTGTAGTTCACAGTTTAAAACATTATGAGTTGGAGTCTCATATATTCTACAGGAATCTGGACCACCTTTAATGATCCGTCAACAGCGGGCCTATGGCCTATCCATCTCATCAACACCGATTCTTGTTGTGGAATAAAGTACTATGTCCTCTACAATCCATATTAGACTACTAATGTGCTTTGCCATAATCTATTCACTGGTGTTAGAATTGAAACACACCCAACCCCTAAGTACCTTTTTAAGGGATGGGGCATCAAAATTTCACTTTTCTCAATCACCTCAAATCCCTGTAACTAGGATCCCATTATCTTCAGTTCAACGAGGGTTTTCCAATGACTATAAATTTTTCTAGATATGTGTTCTGGATTGCAAGTTATGGCCCTTCAAACTTATTTAAGCCTTCATTGACTAGAGTCTCACACAACCACTGAAATATCCCTGATCCTGCTGATCAAGATATTTGCTACTGATCTAATGTTTTGTTTCGCAGATCTGATACACTGGGGGTTTCTGGATGCGTTTTATCTTCAGATCTGATACTCTGGGGGTTTTTGGATGAATTTTAGTTGTGTGTTTGAGATGTTTATGGTTATTGCATGTGCATGTTGTATATTTATGGTTTAAATAGTATATAGAGGATGCATGTGGAAATAAAGAAAATCAACTGCCCAATAATATGTATTATGCAACTCAAGCATGGAAATACAATAAAATACTGGAAATATAGAGTATAGTCATTAGTTATATCTCATGAATCGTCACTAGAATACAAGCAAATAGCATAAAAATACCCGTGATCAGAATATGAAGGCAGATCTGATGCATGCACAGATAGATCGAAAAAATAGGCGATTCCGGAGAAGTATGGTAACCACTACAAGATGGAAAACTCATCTGAAAGGTTAGATCCATTGAAATGAGCTGGAAACTATCCCAATAGAAGTGCCCTGGCCTATAGACTAAAATGGATGAGTGTTGGATGTCAGATCTGGTCTCTGAGGCACTGAATCTCGACCCCTGGGGGGTTTGTGCACCTCCTGGGACACTGGATGTGCCCCAAATAATTCCAGCTATGGAATAAGCTACTATAGGACTCAAAATAACCATCTTGTCAAATGCGGAACTGGGTCGGGAGGGTTTCCCCAGATCTTCTCTGATGCTCCGTCTGCAACCTCAAATGTCCTTCCGGAAGAGTTGCTCCCTAAATGGATTGATGATGCACTCTACAAGATTCCACCATAAAAATATGATGGAAAGTGTCTCAATTTAAGTGCCCTAACTAGATCTCAACTGGGTTGGAAGGAAAATGCAATCCGATCTCGGACCTCATGCAAGTCCACAAACCCTCAATCTGACTTGCGCCCTCACTGGCTGATTTGCGCACACTGCGATTGGATACTCCTGAATAGTATGGTGAAATACTTGGATGGTATATATGATAGGCTATGGTGTGTCTCTCATCACTGAAACCGATCAATGGTGGTGGTTTCATCCAAAAATCCACAAAATAGTAAAGTCGACTCTCTTCCTCCTCTGGGAACTCTCAACATCAAATCATAACAATGCATGATGAGGAATTAGGTCAAATTCCTCCCTTTATACCATTCCTAATATAATTCACCATTGTCCTCACTTAATCTAGGCTCTTTTCCTCCGAAGTTGAATAATTAATTAATAATGTCCCCCTTTCGCACCTTTTCATTCTAATTCTTCATTGACTTAGGCTTACATGACTTTCCCTAAGTTTTTTTGTCTTAATTCATCATTTAGCCATCAATACACCCTTATTTCTCCATCTTGTTCCCTATTTGTGCCCGACTATAGTCTACGGGAACACATAGAATACTAAGTCACTCCCTATTGGCCTACTCTTGGGAACAGAACATCACAATCCTCCCTTCCTGAGAATTCTTGTCCTCGAGCAACATCAATCATGGGTGCTGCAAAATATGCTCTCCCTCCCATGTGGCATCCTCCACTATAAAACCCCTCCATCTAACCAAACACTCCCTAATGACCCTGCTCCTCAACCTATACTCTCTCTCCTCTAATACCTCCTCCGACACTAGCTCCAACTGGCCCTCCTCATCTTGTAAATGTGTTGAACCTGCACAGAATAGATCTAGCTAGAAAATACCACACACATTTGCAGAGAGAAATTGAGAAAGAAGAATCAAGAGAGAAATAATGGAAGAATTTTCATTAACTGTATTCCACACTCAAAGAGTGAATAATTTACAATATATATAGGATACATGAGTAACTAATGAGCCATAGTGGTAAAATGCCACCTAGTCTAGTCTCTCAGGCAGTTGCGGGAGTGAACTGCCACCTAGTCTAGTCTCTCAGGCGGTTGCGGGAGTGAACTACCACCTAGCTGAGTTAACTAGTCAACTAGTCTTCAATCAACTGACTGAACAAAGAGTAGTGAGTTGGTGATGATCCCAATGTTGCATGGTTACAAAACCAATGCAACATCTAAACTCAACTCAACTAGTCAAATTGAAGTGTCAACCGAAAGAGAATATTCTCCAGGTGGAATATTCTCCCCTAAAATATAGGAGACTGGATAATGACTAATAAACAAGGAAAAACCTTAGGAAAAATAAATCCCAGGTGTGTGTGAAGTAATTACAACACCCCCCTGAACATCACTCTGGTGAAAATAAAGAATGGGTCCCGGTAACGAGGCCATGTTAGGTACCCAAATACAAAATATACACTGAACTAAATGAGGAAAGAGGGAAAACCTTATGGGAACAAACCCCCCCCTCAAATTACAATGCATAAAATAAAAAATGAGAAGGAACAAAAATAGTTGCTAAGCAACCATGTCCTTCACTCCAAGAAGACCTCACAATTGTGCAAGTTTGTGATCTTTGAAGTTTTTGTTGAAGATGTAGATGTCTACACAGATCTGATGAAGTATATGCATCATTTCCATTTCCACACATATCCACTTTATCTTCTTGTAATGAATAATATTCAAATAAATTTTAGATGAAATTTTGAAAACCGTGCGGCCGTTTCCAAAAAAATGTTGAAATTTTGTTGACTTTAAAACGATCATAACTTCACTTTCTGGACTCCATTTCGGATGATTTGTTTTTTGAAATTGGATATTTTCCCGAGAGGAATTCAAATATCCAATTTTTTTCTGCAATTTTTTCTTAGAAAATATCATAATGATGTCTGATGTGCGCGGCTTCCTTTTTGACTCCCAAGATGCATGCATGGTGCATGCAAAAGTGTCTGCATGTGACTCCTAATATGCATGCCATATATCTTCCACATGAATTTCAGAAAACAAATCTTAAATGGAGTAGACATAATCTTCAATTAATGGAATACAAATTTGTGCAAATACTTTTGTAGAAGACTCTTGATAATAAGAGGCTTGATCTTTTGATGGCTTCTCTTCTGGCTCTATCTGTTCGACCATATCAGCCGAACCCACTACCATGGAAGATATGGGCAAGGCCCATTGGATTCATGCAGCGGTGAATAACTTCCAGGTAGAGCATCAGTCGACTGTGCTCGAGATGACAGGTACCGTTGCTGACCAGACCCTTAGTATTTTGATAGATCCCGGTGCTACCAAGAGTTTCATTTCTGGTTCAGCGCTAAAAAGGATTAAGGTAAAGGCAGTCGAACAGGATGCATTTAGCTTCGTAGAGATGGCTTCGGGAGCCAAACAGAAGGTTGGAGGAAAGGTTATGGGCTGTATCCTTAACCTGGGAGAGTTTCTCACAAGGGCCAACATGTACGTCACAATCTTGGGATCTTATGATGTCGTAATTGGTATGGACTGGTTGGAATCGCATGAGGTGATACTCAACTGTAAGACGAAATGATTGAGCTTGGTCGATGACGAGGGATAGAGACATGTGATTGTAGGATGGAACCAAGGAGTTTCTTTGAGGTTCATTTCTTCCTTACAGCTACGGAAGAGCATGCACAAGGGGTGCAAGCTTTATGCGATCCTTGCGTTAAACGAGAAGGGATTAATGAAAGGTTTAGAACACCTTCCGGTGGTGAGAGAGTTTGCAGACGTATTTTTAGAGGAGTTACCTGGGATGCTGCCAGAGAGGGAATTAGAGTTCACTATAGACCTAAAATAGGGAACTGAACCGATAATGAGAATGCCTTATCGGATGTCGACCCCGAAATTACAAGATTTAAGAATGAAACTAAAAGAATTGTTGGACCTGGGACTGATACGTCCAAGTGTGTCACCATGGGGTGCACCTGGTATTTTCATTCGAAAGAAGGATGGGTTGTGGAGGCTCTGCATTGACTATCGTCAATTGAACAAGGCCATGATCAAGAATCAATATCCATTTCCAAGGATTGATGATATGTTTGATCAAATGAAGGGCGCGACGGTGTTCTCAAAGATCAATTTGCGATCAGGGTATCACCAGTTATGGATTAAGGAAGATGATGTCCCTAACACCGCCTTTAAGATGAGGTTTGGACATTACGAGTTTATTGTTTTACCGTTTGGACTGACAAACGCCCCAGGGGTATTTATGAATTTGATGAATGGGGTGTTCCGCAAGTACTTGGACAAGTTCATCCAAGTATTCATTGACGATATTTTGATTTACTCTCGGACGATAGAGGAGCATGACGATCACTTGAGGTTGGTACTACAGTGTCTGCGAGAGCACAAATTCTATGGGAATTTATCCAAATGCTCATTTTATCAATCGAAGATCCACTACTTAGGGCACGTCATCTTTGGTGAAAGTATCGGTGTGAATCTAGTGAAGGTCAAGGCCATTATGGAATGGCCTACACCGATGAATGTCCCAGAAGTGCGTAGCTTCATGGCTTTAGTAGGATACTATCGACGGTTCGTCGAGGGGTTTTCTAAGATAGGAAATTCGATCACGGACTTGCAGAAGAAAAACAAGAAGTTTATTTGGACCGAGAAATGCGCGGAAGCATTTCGGAGGCTCAAGGAGTTGTTGATAACAACATTGATACTAAAGGTCCCTGACATGGACGTGGAATTCTTGGTATGCACTGACGCATCCAAGGAAGGCTTAGGTGGAGTCTGGATGCAAGACGGATGAGTGATCGCTTACATCTCGAGGAAACTGAGAAGGCATGAGGAGAACTATGTGACACATGATTTGGAGTTGTTAGCCATCATATATGCCTTGAAGGTTTGGAGACACAACCTTGTTGGACGAAAAATTGAACTAAAGACTGACCATTGTGGACTACAACACATATTTACACAAAGCGACCTAAACGCGCAACAACAATGTTGGTCAAAATTGCTTAGCGAGTACGACTTTGAGATTACTTACATAAAAGAAACAGTGAACCGAGTGGCAAATGCATTGAGTCAGAGACCAGGCATCTTTTCGGTGCTGCCTCTTCAGACGAATCTTCGTGAAAATATTCTAACTTTACAACGTAATGATGACTGGTACAAAGAGGTTGAGGGTTTTATCGGACAAAACACAATGATGGTACCACGATTTGAAGGATTTTCGTTTGATAGCGATGGATTATTGAGGTTTAAAAATCGGATCTACGTACCACTGAATGACGAGTTGAGGATACTGATCTTGAGTGAGGCTCATAGAGAAGTTTACATGGCTCACCCGGGAGTCACGAAGATGAGGGAAGACCATAAACCCTTATTCTTCTGGAAGGGAATGAAGGCCGACATAGTCAACTATGTGGCCAGATGTCTAGAATGTCAACAGGTAAAGGCTGAACATAGACACCCAGCAAGATTACCACAGCCACACACTATTCCAAAATCAAAATGGGAGGTTATTTCGATGGATTTTATTGTTGGATTGCCACTGATGGCAAGGAGACATGACTCAATTTTCGTAGTAGTAGACACTCTTATGAAGAGTGCTCACTTTATTACTATGCGTACGACGTATCAGGCACTTGACATAGCTAGAGTTTTCATCAGTGAGATTGTAAGGTTGAATGGCATGCCTAAGAGGATTATATCCGATCGAGGATCGTTGTTTACTCGACGATTTTGGACGAGTTTCCAAGAGTCCTTGGGAACCCAACTTAACTTTAGTACTGCGTATCACCCAGAGACTGACGAGCAGACTGAACAAATGAACCAAACCTTGGAGGACATGTTGCACATGTACGTGATGGACCAACAAAAGCATTGGGAAGAATTCTTGCCACTAGTGGAGTTCGCTTACAACAACAGTTACCAGAGCACCATTAAGATGGTGCCTTTCAAGTTTATTTTTGGGTGACCATGTCAGATGCCTTTGAGTTGGGATTGGATTGAGGATAGGGTCCTGGTGGGACCAGAAGCAATGCAATAAATGGAAGAGAAAATGAAAAAAATAAGACAAAGGATTAATGAAGCACAGGATCGAAAAAAGAGTTATGCCGATGCACACCGTGTCGACCGTAGTTACGAGGTCGATGATCGAGTCTTCTTGCGGATTAAACCGCATAAAAGTTCGATCAAGTTTGGGAAGGGAGCTAAACTCTCTCCTAGGTTCGTGGGACATTTTGAGATTGTGGAGAGAAAGGGGCCCGTAGCCTATCGACTAGCCTTGCCTGATTCTTTGAGGCGCATGCATGATGTTTTTCATGTATTTGTTTTGAGACATTATATTAGTGATCCTACACATGTTATTGACATGAGTTCCTTGCAGGTGACAGATGAGGGGGTGTTCATGGCTGAGTCAATCCGCATTTTGGATCATTGCATTCGACAGCTACGGCGTCGAATGATAGAGCAGGTCAAGGTCCAGTGGAACAATTATAGTCTGCACTCGACGACCTGGGAGGACGCATATGATATGCGCCAACAGTTTCCATTTTTATTTGATAGATAGACATATGATACTATGATACACTTTATTTCAACATTTATACTGTGAAACTTCGGGACGAAGTTTAGACCAAGAGGGGGTGTATGTAACATCCTGCTCTGCTGCACTGAGCGAACTTATTCTTTGAGAACACTTGCTCACAAGTGATCCGGATTACTATGCTATTAAAACTTTTGACTTTGATTATGAGGCGTTATGGGTTGATGACATGTTGTTTTACTGCATTGACATAGACAGGTGCTATTGACTCAGTTTACTGAGTGTGCAAGATTTTGGACCTCAAGGATGTAGAGGCATCGATGGAACCCCTTGGACTCCAGATCGAGTCAGGGAGTGTACCATTGGGGTTTGATTGTTTTACTGTGATATTAGTGCATATGATTAGATGATATGATATGGATATGTTCTGACATGATTTGTTGATGATGCAGGTTGACGATATCTTGCCGACCAAACTCACATGTGGAGTAAAGGGGTCACGCACAACTAACAGAGATGTTGAGGGAGAGGTGTGGACAACATCCCTACCATAGCCTACTAGCACTGTTGCCGTGGCTCGGATTGTAGGTTAACGTTTACCTAGTTTGAGAGGACCCACGATGCTGTGAGGGCAGACTGCGACAGTTGCTCATGATGATTCTAAGGGGCATGCAATAAGGCGGGGGCCTTATTCCTTAGAGGCCCTTAGTCTCCCAAAAGTTCACCTGGCGAAGTATTGACTCCAGGGGTTATTAATGTCTACCAAGTCAGTCAAGAGGTGAGTGGCACCCTTGGAGCACGTAGTGCATCCTGAAGGGCACGTCGCGCAAGGGAAACAAATTAAGGCAAGTGGCACCCTTGGAGAACCTAGTGCATACTGAAGGGCACGTCGCGTTGTTGATGCTAGAGGAATGAACCTATATGGCCCTAGGACGAATAACGTGTTAATAAATTTTTAAAACAAATTCCCTAATTAAATGTCGCCCTGTACGAAAATTTAAGGTTTAAGTCTAAACTATGCTAGTGGTAAAATTTTATCTCTCTATAAAAAAAATAACAACAATAATAATAAAAATAAAAACCACATAAATAATAATTATGACCTTCGTTAAATCTTGCAACACGAAGGGAATAACAAATTTAATTTATTCATTTAAAAAAAATAATAATAATAAAAATCTGTTGGAATAAAATTTAAAAGAAAAAGGGGAATTAATGGTTTTATTATTTTGATAATTTTAAAATACTAATTAAATGAGAAAAGGGAAAAAGGGTTAATTTCCATGCCTGCCTTTTTGAGTTCTAATTAAAAAGGGGAAAGAGGGAAAATAAAAAAAAATAGGAAACTAGGAAAAGAGATAAACATAAAAAGGGAAAAAGAGAAAAGTCAAACTTAGAAAAAGTATCTACCATTTAAGAGCTTTCTAATTTAAACTGAACTAGCAATTTAATAATAGGGAAAGCCATTAAAACCTGTAAGAGAATTTGGGAACACCTAAGAGTGATTCTAGGAGTAACTCTAGGTGGGTGAGGGAAATCAAGATAATTAATTAATTGAAGAAATTAAATTATGGAGGAATGTAGGGGATGGGGGACACTTGTACGGAGAGGAATTTTTAGGAATTTATTTTTAAAACTTTAATGAAATGAGATTTTAGGAAAGAAAGGAAGTTCGAAACTCTATATAATGAAGGAAGGAGAAGGATGAAGGATCTTCTTCTGTTTGCATAACGTTACGCTACAGAAATATCTACTTGACTAACTTAACTTGTGCGAGTTGGGATACCCAGCTCGGTGAGGAGTGGTAGCTTGACCTTGCGAGGCGAGCTGGGAGCTAGTCGAAATCTCTGGATAGTGAGTGTGTGGCCCCTTTGCGGCTCGGGGGGCTAAGGGAGAAGAAGATTATCCCTAGCATTGGCTGGGAGGTACAGGTGAAGTATCGATGGTCGGTGAGTGAAAGTTGCACGAAGCGCGCAGGACGTCATTCGGAGTGGGTGATCAGGCAACAGTACACTCTCTTCATTTTTGTATGGTAGAATGTATTAGGACTTATGCTTGGATCTGCTTATTTAATGGAAAAGTAAAATGATGTTTTTTTTAAATTGGTGACTGAAACTTTCCTTAGCCTAGCTCGACGGTTGTTGACTCCCATTGCCTTCATTTTCCCGCATGTCTTGTCCACATTGTTGTGTTGATTGTGACCTTCAAGGTTGTTTAGCCTTCATCCCTAGTTCACCAGTCCTCACCTGAGCAGTTGTCCATGAGCCTAATCTACGGTCATCACCTTAGCGTTAAAAGACCTATGGATCTCAATGCCCTACTTTTCGGTGCGAGGATGATGAGCGAAGGACGAACCTGTTAGCCGACTACCCTTGATGTTTGTCCCTGGATGATTGTTGATTCCAACATCTGGCAACGACCTCTACGTGCGAATTATCTTGTGTCCTGGTTGGTTTTCTCTATGCCTTGACTGATAGAAACCCCGACAATCATTCCATGACATTTCCCATCGGATCCTTGTGTTCTCTTACTGTAGTCTACATTGTATTGGGGTTATAGCATTGGAAGCATGAATTGATTCAGGTCTACAAATTTTTGAGTAGTCTGGCAATGAAAAAAAAAAAATGAATTCATTTCAGGTCTGCATTTTATATTGGTGTCTAAGAGATGAAAAACGTTTTTGTATTCCTGTCTGCATTGTATTGGTACTCTGTCAATGGGAAGAACGTTTGATTTCCTATCTTCATTTTATATTGGTGTCTGGGAGATGAAAAACGTTTTTGTATTCCTATCTGCATTATATTGGTACTCTGGCCATGGGAAGAACGTTTGATTTCCTATCTTCATTTTATATTGGTGTCTGGGAGCTGAAAAACGTTTTTGTATTCCTGTCTGCATTGTATTGGTACTCTGGCAATGGGAAGAATGTTTGATTTCCTGTCTGCATTTTATATTGGTGTCCAGGAGATGAATTTTTATTTTTTTTGTATTCCTGTCTGCATTGTATTGGTACTCTGGCAATGGGAAGAACGTTTGATTTCCTATCTGCATTTTATATTGGTGTTCGAGAGATGAAAAATGTTTTTTTTTGTATTCCGGTCTGTGTGGCATTGGTATCCTAGCAATGGAAAACGAATTCATATCCATGTCTGCATTTTGCCAACGTTTTTCCCTTTTAAATGATGTTGGCAACATGGAGTTCCTTCTGGTGTGTTTGGGCACATCATTCTGCATATTTCAAAACATGTCTGAGACCATTGTTTCATGCTCACGATTTTACCATTCAAAACATGTCTGAGACCATTGTTTAATGCTCACGATTTTACCATTCAAAACATGTCTGAGATCGTTGTTTAAATGCTCACGTTTTGCCATTCAAAACCTGTTCGATACCATTGTTTAATGCCCACGATTATTGCCTTTAAAATTTGACTTTGATTGTTGTAATTACCCATGATTTTTCCGTTAGAATGTTGCCAGAGCTTGTTGTAATTACCCTTGATTTTTGCCTTTAGAATGTTGACTGAGCTTGCTAGAATGACCACGAATTTACCATAACCATTACTACAGTTAATTGGCTTGTTAATTGCAATGTTAAATGCTATATTAATTGCCTTACTAAATGCCAGAACAATTGCTACAACACTGTGAATGGTCAGCAGATTCCTACTTATTGATTAAATGTCGCAGCGAGTTAAATGGTTAACAGTTATGTAAATTGCCTTGTTTTTTCACTATTAATTGTTATGTTAACCATCATATAAATTGCCTCGCTACTGTTATATTAATTGTTATGTTAATTAACATGATAATCGCCTTGTTAGTGCCATAATACTTGTTATGAAAATAGTCATGCAAACTACCATGTTATTGCTCAATTAATTGATTATGTTAATCATTATGTTAATTGCCTTGTTAACTGCTGTAATAAATTGTTATGTAACTGATATGTAATTACTTGTTGATTTGCTACAACAATGTTATTAGCTGGCAGTTTCCTCCTCAATGATAATAAACAACTAGTGTGGTTAGTTCAGTCATTATATCTAGACTAATGTTGATGTTTAATTGTTCATAAGTACTATAGGTAGCATTCCACTTTAAGAATGTTAATGTTTTTATTCAAGTTTATGGTTAGTTGGATTTATAGATATCGCCTAATTGGTAACCCAGACTCACTAAATTTGAGTCGTAATTCATGTTAAGTTCGGTGGGTAACTCGTTGACTGATGGAATTTAGACTGGTTAATTGATCTATAATTAACACCAATTTAAGTCATAGATAACGACCTTTTAGCCTTGACTAATAGTTGTTGTTTAATATTAATTAATGTTTGTATGTGGTTTTGTAAACATTCAATGTGATGGTTTTGCTCACAGTAAGGGTTCTAGTTACTTGTGTAATTAATTTTGGGTTGTTAGGATGATTTTCCTTAGCTTAGTAGGCTTGGTCTGCTTGTGTGGGGTAGGATGTAGACACCTCCTCGTTCCTCAGAACAGTCGCCAACCCTGAGACCTTAAATGGTCAAAATCGATGGGAACCTGGGCTTGAGCGTTGCTTATGTGTCCTGGAGGTCCTAACCATTGGAGGGTAGGACAGGCAGGTAGTCATTTTTAATTTTCGTCAGTTGAATGTCGTACATTTCTTCTAGGTTCTCGATGTGATTTTATGTTAGGTCGTTATGTTGTTGTTGTGTGAGTTGCATGCATTGTGTTGTCGTCGTGTTGCGATGTTGATTATAATGTCATTATTACCTTCCTACACACACACACACAAATATATATATATATATATATATATATATATATATATATATATATATATAAGGGTTCTTTTACCAGTTGTACATCGTAGGAGTCGTACCAGATGGGGATGTAACAAACCCACCCGTCAATGGGGAATGACAAAAGCACAATTCCAATCGTGGTTGTACAATCCCAAGCGTGCAAACTGCAACAATACCAACATGCAAACAAGAGCAACAACAATAGGCAAAAAAGAAACCAATGAACAAGCAAGGAGCAAGCATCAACCAGTGAACCAGTAATGCCGCTGAAAAACAATATTTCCCATATTCTCTGCAGAGAACATTGTATAAAAAAAATCGGATGAAAATGTGTTGTAATAGGCATGTTAAGTAAACATTTAAGGCTATGAGGCCTGTTAGGTAAACATTTAAGTCTATCAGGACCATCAAAGGGCCTTGCGTTGTGTAAACATTTAAGAAAGAATGCAATGTGGCACGTCTGTTACGTACACAAAATAATTAGTATATTATTTTATAATAATATAAAATAATAACAATAAAAAAATAGTAATAATAGTAACAATAGTTCGAACAATAGAGACTATGCTAATTAATTGATTATGTTAATCATTATGTTAATTTCCTTGTTAACTGCTGTAATAAATTGTTATGTAACTGATATGTAATTACCTTGTTGATTTGCTATAACAATGTTATTAGCTGGCAGTTTCCTCCTCAATGATAATAAACAACTAGTGTGGTTAGTTCAGTCATTATATCTAGACTAATGCTGATGTTTAATTGTTCATAAGTGTTATAGGTAGCATTCCACTTTAAGAATGTTAATGTTTTTATTCAAGTTTATGGTTAGTTGGATTTATAGATATCGCCTAATTGGTAACCCAGACTCACTAAATTTGAGTCGTAATTCACGTTAAGTTCTGTGGGTAACTCGTTGACTGATGGAATTTAGACTGGTTAATTGATCTATAATTAACACCAATTTAAGTCATAGATAATGACCTTTTAGCCTTGATTAATAGTTGTTGTTTAATATTAATTAATGTTTGTACGTGGTTTTGTAAACATTCAATGTGATGGTTTTTCTCACAGTAAGGGTTCTAGTTACTTGTGTAATTAATTTTGGGTTGTTAAGATGATTTTCCTTAGCTTAGTAGGCTTGGTCTGCTTGTGTGGGGTAGGATGTAGACACCTCCTCGTTCCTCAGAACAATCGCCAACCCTGAGACCTTAAATGGTCAAAATCGATGGGAACCTAGGCTTGAGCGTTGCTTATGTGTCCTGGAGGTCCTAACCATTGGAGGGTAGGACGGGCAGGTAGTCATTTTTAATTTTCGTCAGTTGAATGTCGTACATTTCTTCTAGGTGCTCGATGTGCTTTTATGTTAGGTCATTATGTTGTTGTTGTGTGAGTTGCATGCGTTGTGTCGTCATCGTGTTGCGATGTTGAGTATAATGTCATTATTACCTTCCTACACAC
>ML796642.1:380483-396707 GCA_009831015.1 Picea engelmannii
TTATGACTACAAGCGAAGCAGAAAGTGCAATCTTTTTTTTTTTTTAGGCAAGAAGGCAACGACGACAGCAGTTGAACCACACAACCTGAAGACGAACACACGCACGCAGATCAGGAAACGGACAACTACGACTCCACTCACTAGTACAACAAGCAACTGGGAGAAACATGCGTAAATCAACAGATAGAAATGACTACCCTCCCGACACAAACCTGAAAACGCATACAAGCTAAAGGACAACATCCACCATCCCGACACAACGGCCTCAGCGGCCAGTGACTAGAACCTCTATGGAACGCAACCAAATGCATGAAGGTGTTCCAACTCAAGCACCACCAACAACTACAATAAGCAAGCGCCCAAACCAGGTAGCACAGACTTCGACTAAGTTATCGTTTTCCTTTATTCATTAGGGAACGCAATGATCCCCTCATTAGGGATCATGTCGTTGCCAGGTGATAGGCTTGACAACAACTGTGGCGCAACAACATAACTAAACCCTCAACACCAGCCAAATTCAATGTGCTAGGATATCAACTTAACCATCCAAACACACAACGATTAACCCTAGCACCCAACCAATAGGTCAACAAGACAACTATGACATTCATATGACGCAATAAATTTCTTGCGCAACAAAATCAATTTGAACATGGTAAATGATTATTATTAACACAAATATCTCGATGCAACTGTATTCCAAATCCCAATATGAGATAAGTATATATCGCTATCCTTTAAAACTGAAACTACTTAAATTTAATTGTCATCCTTACATATAAAATTTGTTGTCCTTTAAAGTCATTGTCAACTTTTAATTAAAAAACTGAAACAGATATAAATATTTTCCTAAGGATGATTTCTCTATCCAGTAAATAAATCATCAACAAGTTTTATGATGATTACTGAATTTTCTAAAAATTGCCAATAAGAAAATCATAAAATATTGTTATAAGAAAATCATAAAACCCAATCACGTTGTCCAACACTACCAAAATCTCTACGTCTAAATGCATTGTTGTCTATCATTGAATTATATAAAGAAAAACTATTAAATGATATTGTTGTCGTTTATAGTGTACATCGTTGTCCATAACATTCAAGTCGCTTTCATCGTAACCATTGTCTACCATCTGTTTATCAAAAATTTACTGACAACCTATAGACTCGCTATCAATAGAATTGCTATCACAATATTAGTTTGTTGTCCAGAATGTTGCTATTATTACAATGGCCTTCATAATAAATATAGAATCGTTGGCTTAATACTACTGATAATTATTATTGATCTGTTGTCTAAAATATATTTAAAATGCTAATTAAGACGCTATCAATATAATTCAAATGCTATCAACAATATTAAAATTCCATTTTTGGATAATTCTACTAGCAATCGTTGTCATTCCTAATTTAAATTCGTTGTTCAGTCAAAGCATAAATTAAGGGGATAGAATCGCTATCTATGGTGATGCTATCTGTGGACATTTTTGCCAGCAATCACTGCCATTCCTAAATTAATTTTGCTGTTAGTAATTCGCTAATTAAACTGGAACGCATACAACCAATTCATTGTGCATAAAGCATTACCAATTTCATTGTGAATCTCACAAAAAGAGATGCAGACACATGTATAGAATTGCATAAATAGAGAAACTCACAGCCCTATCATTAATCTGAGTGAAGACATGTCAAAAACCAGAACTCAGGCACATATAAGGTCGTTGTTTTAAAGAAAACGAACATCACTAGTTTGAATGCATTAAAGAGGGATATAACATCTTCTATCAACGAATTCTTTTCCAGGAAGATCGTTGTGTTAAAGCCACTAAAATCAATGGGTGGAAGCTCGGTAATCGCCCAGGAATTTGCATGTAAATCATCATGATTTAGCTATGGAACTACTTGTGTAAAGGATCACGAATTGGGTTGCGTGAAATGTCACAGATTGACTGTCTAAATATATAATCAATATGTACATATATGATATAAGGGTTCGTTGTCCAATCATTATTAAACTGAAAATACAAAATCGTTGCCACAGGTTAAAAAAAATCACTGAATGTCATTGAAAAGTGAAAACGCCGGTAATTAAAGACTCAATGTAAAATGCAGAGAAAAGATTATAAACGCATACAGTATATAGTAACACCGCAGAGTAAAACTCGTAATCAAACTGACGCAACACCCCACCTCAGCAGGGTCTGCTGATCTGTCGGTCTTTGGATCTTCCAATTCCCAAGCCAAAATGGCTCCTTGGTCCCTACTGGAACCTTCGACACTTAAATACCGCATGTCCTCATCTATTCTCTGCACACACAAACATGCACTATGCATGATCCTCCACTCCATGTGACCACCGACGTGACCACTGACTTAACCCAAAATGGCTCTTCAGGTTTCACGACTTCGCGTTTCACGATTTTAGGATTCCTGTTGCGGGTCACCCCGACTCCTCTAATTCCTGAAACCCTGAAATGGCCTAACGGTTCCTAGCTCCCCCAATAAATTCTTCAACCATGTGACCTCCAGCCAAACCCTAGGGCCTACCTCCAAGCACGTCTGGATTTCACGTATCGGTAATTCATGATGTGGCTTTTCTCCCTTTTCCTGACATCCAAACTCACAATTTCCTTACCTCAGATCAATGACCTTGATTCCCCCACGATTCGATTGTCCAGATTGGGTCGGGATTTCGTGAAGTCGTTATTTCATGAATCGAGATTTCACGACTCACGACTCTCGAGTTACAACTTCATCCACACTCCCAACTTCTTAAATTACGATATTCAGAGCGCCAAATCAACGGCTCTCGCCTCCTTAGATATGACGGTTGCTATCTCTCCTGAGCTTGTGAATGTTGAAGGACTCTAGCCCTTAACCTCCCTACAACTACACTGGATCTAATGGTCCACGAGCATCGACACTTCTCCCTCCAACAATTTCCATCATCTGTTTAGAATCTTGATAGTTCCTGACCAAATAACTTGGCTTCTTCCCCCCTGATCTTGACTTCTGCGAGATGAATCCAACCCCTCCTTTCCTTCGAACTCCTCAAAGTCATGATCCTTCCTGAGCCTGATCCTTACTGTAAACTCAAGGATTTTGAGGAATCCTGCATGCACTCCTTGCAGCCTTCATGATAATATTTGATTATCTAGGGTGTCCCAACGTTGTGCACTCCTCGCGACAGAAGTTCTTCAACCGCTCACTCGGGTTGGAAGAGTTTAAGACTCTCCTCAGCTGACGCACACCTTTCACGAATCTATGCTATACTTTCACTTTCGCTGGTATAAGATAAACAACATCTCTCCTGATATTTCTGAGATAGAACTCAGAATCGACGCACTCCTTGTGGACTTTCACTGCACTCCTTACAGGAATTCTCAGGAAGAGAAACAATTGAAACTTATACTCTCCCTCTCGGGCTTCATACATTCAACATGAAATCACATACATACACAAGATTGAAACAAATGCATAACAAAGGCTGGAAATAAATTGTAAACATACCATTCAATAGATGCATACAGTAACCATAAGCCACCATGAAATTGGATCAAATCATTCTTATATTAATTCAGTGTTTTTGTACATGGTTTCTATAGCAACAACTATCTTCTCATACAACCTATGAAATCTTTGTCCCTCTCTACTCTCTTTCTCTATAGCTTAATTACAATAATGAGAATCATCCTCCTACAATACATCTACGAGAGAGTCTTCTTAATTTTTTCCCTCCTACAATTCTAAGCTATCTTATCGAATTAAAGATTACAACTACTTTACATTGATTACATTTAATGAATACAACCAAAAAATGAGAGCAAACGCTCAAGATCTGCGTTACAATCCCCAAAACATTCAAGATAAATTATATCTTTTCAGATATATCATTAATGTGCCATCCTTTGAAATTAAAAATATCTCCAAAATGTGCGTTGGTGTATATCCAGTTGTCCTCCACTCACGCTTGCTGGTGATTCTCCTGCATCATACTCCTCTGGTTGAAAAATTCATGGGTTCCTGTCCATGAGATCCTACACCGCCTATCCATGTTTATGGATATCTTCTTCACTTTCCCAACTGGCATCCTCGATCAAGTGTCCTTTCCACTTTACCAAATATTCAAAATATGTCTTCCTCCAAGTTTTCTTACTAACTCTCTAATCAATGATCTTTTCCATCTGCAGCTTTTCAGCTACAGGCATTTGTTTGACCCACTTAATTTTCTCTTGGTTCTCTGCTCCTCTCATTTCATCTGCTCTGTAAGGATATAGATTTTCTACGTTGAATATGGGTGATATGCCCACATCATCTGGAAATTATATCAAATAATCATTTGCCTAAAACTTTCACAAAATCTTACACAACCCTTTTTCATATTCAACTTATTATATGTTCCCCTTGGGAAACTTTCTTTTCTGAGATGTTCTAAGAATAGATATCCCACTTCGAATTGAAGCTCTCTCTTGTGTTGATCTGCTTGGTGCTTGTATTCCTTATTGGAACTCTGCAACCACTCTTTAATATTACTATGGAGCTCTTGCATCTCTACTGCAAAATATTTCGCTCCAGCACTTCTGAACTCAGTCTTCTCCAAGTCTCTCAACTCGGATACTCCCCTTGGCTGCACTCCATACATTATCTGGAATGGGATATTTCCTGTGCTCTGGTTAGGTGAGTCATTATATGCAAATTCTACTTGTGGCATAATCTTATCCCACTGACTATGATGTTCAACTACTAAACTCCTCAACAAGTCCCCCAAACTTTGATTTACTACCTCAGTCTGTCCATCCATATGAGGGTGATATGCTGAGCTAAAAGATAAAATTGCCCCCAGCTTCTTCCATAATGTACTCTAGAAATGACCAACAAATTTGGTATCTCTGTCCGAAACAATATTCTTGGGTAAACCATGAAGTCGAACAACTTCTTTGAAAAACAGATTTGCAATGTGTGTTGCATCACTGGTTTTCTGACATGGAATGAAATGTGCCATTTTTTAGAATCTGTCGACTCCCACAAATATGGAATCACAACCCCTTTGTGTCCTTGGCAGTCCCAACACAAAATCCATGCTTACTGCATCCCATGGCCTCTTTGGTATTAGAAATGGTTGATACAACCCTGTATTCCATCTTTTCCCCTTTGCATGCTGGCAAATTCTGCACCTGTTGACAAACTTTTTGATATATGTCCTCATTCCTGGCCAATAATACAAACTGTTCAGTTGCGCAAATGTTTTATCATGGCCAAAATGTCTAGCCAATCCACCACTATGCCTTTCCTTCAAAATATGTTCTCTCATAGAAATCTTCGGGATACACAACTAATTTCCTTTAAACAACAATCCATCCTGAATTGAATATTCAATCCATTGGCTTCTGTCTCTCAGAATAGTATTCTCACATGCTTCATAAGAATTCTTGAAATCTGAATCATCTCTGTACATTTCCTTAAGACTATCAAAGCCTAAGGTCTTCACTCAAAACTCCCGCAGAATCAAACATTTCCTGCTCAATGCATCAACAACCTTGTTAGCATTTCCAGAAATGTTCTTTATAGAAAAAGTAAAGTTCTGCATAAACTCAACCCATTTTGCATGTTTCTGGTTCAATTTCTCCTATCTGGTTATAAATTGTAAGGCATGGTTATCGCTATACAAAACAAACTCTTTTGGAACCAGGTAGTGCCTCCATTTCTTCAGCGCTTGTATGACTGCATAAAACTCTTTATCATATGTGGAATATTTCATCTTGGCGTCATTCAGCTTCTCATTGAAGTATGCAATTGGTCTATTGTTCTAACTCAAGACCGATCCAATTGCAAATCCACTTGTGTCACATCTCACTTGAAATGTTTTTTTGAAATCTGGCAGCACCAGAACTGGCTATTCAATTATCTTCTCTTTCAACAACTTGAAACGTTTCTCTTCTTCCTCTATCCAATGAAAATATTTATGTATTTTCTTGACTGTGTCCATCATTGGTGAAAAAATTCCACTAAAATTTCTAATGAACTTCCTATAAAAACTGGCTAGTTCATGGAAGCTTATGACTTAGAAGATATTCCTTAGAAACGACCATTCTTTTATCGCTCTTACCTTCTCAAGATCCATCTTAAACTCATTCGAAGAGACCACAAAACCCAAATAAATAAGTTATGTCTTCATGAAAGATGATTTCTTCAGATTTATCGGAAACTTCTCTTGCTGCAACCTCCTCATCACTAGAGTTAAATGTCTCAAATGTTCTTCCTCAGTCTTACTGAAGATCAATATATCATCAAGATATATAATCACAAACTTCCCAGTGAAATCTTTCAAGACTTCATTCATTAATCTCATAAAATAAATTGGTGCATTCGTTAAACCAAACGGCATGACAAGCCATTCATGCGCCCCTTCATTCATCTTGAATGTTGTCTTCCATTCATCACCTTCCCTCATTGTAATCTGATGATATCCGCTTTTCAAATCAATTTTTGAAAAAAACTTTTCCCCACTCAAGCAATCCATCATGTCATCCATCCTAGGTAAAGGAAATCTAAACCTGATGGTGATTTTGTTTATAGCCCTCGAGTCCGTACAGATTCTCCATCCACCATCCTTCTTTGGACTTAACACTATTGGCGCAACACATGGACTCAATGTTTCTCTAACCAAACCTTTGTCCATCAAATCTTGGACTTGCTTCCTGACCTCCTCATTGTCCTGTGATGTCAATCTGTACGCTGCTTTATTTGGAAAACTCACTCCTGGTATAAGTTCAATGTGATGGCTTATACTTCTGATGGGTGGAAATGGACAAGTTAAGTCATCCACCACTATTTCAGCGAAATTCTCCAGCAGTTCCTGAATTTACTCAGGTAGATCGTCTATCAAAGTAGTGGTCAAAATGACTCTATGTTTTTTTCACCACATCAAACTTCATGTCTTCTTCTTTCTTGAATTCATCCAGAAGTTCCTTCCCACTCATGAGAAGTATAGTATTAATTGCTTCTTCTTTCTCTTTATTATCTTCAATTAGTAGGAATATATGTGTTCTACCAATCTTCTCCAAGGTGTAAGTGTTCCTTCTTCCGTCATGAACAACATTTTTGTCATATTTCCATGGTCTCCCCAACAAAAGATGATAGATTCCCATGGGAATTACATCACATAAAATCTCATATCTTAAATTCAACTAAACAATGTTTAGTGATTGTTACCTGATTTCCTTTTTGCAACCACAAAACCTTATATGGGCTTGGATGTGCAACTGTCTACAATTCCATCTTCTCCACCATTTCTATGGATACTAAATTATTTGTGCTTCCACTGTAAACTATTACCTTGCATACCTATACTTGGTCTTGCAAGTAGTTCTAAATAAACTGTTCCTCTGGACTAGATTTTCTATCTCTTTCTCTGGCTTCAAGAGAATTTTCCTCATCATTAAGGATTTTCTGCCTTCTGCATATTCTGCCTCAACATTACGCTTCTATGCCTCTGAAATGTGGGCTTCACCTCCTCCATCTCTTTTTCTATCGGGACATTCCCAATATTTATGTCCTATCTTTCCACAGACAAAACACTTTACTTCACCTCCTCTGCCTCTTCCTCTTCCTCTTTCTCTAGGAAAAGTGTTCCTATCGACATATTGTCTTCCCTGTGAACTTCCTCCTCTTTCTGGGTGATTATGAGGCTTCTTTTATTCATCCTTGGTATTTTGTGTTCTATCCTAGGAAATTTCTTTGCCTATGCTCTAGCTTCTACCTCATCCCCTTTGACCTTGTTTTCGGGCCAATTTCTCTTCTGCCTTCAGAGAAATCTGATAAGCATCTTCCACAGTTCTAATTGTCACCATGCTCATCTCGTCTTGAATTTAATATCTCGGGCCATTCATATATCTGGAAACCTTTTCATCATCACTCTCGTGATAACCAGCTCTGATGTTTAACCTGTAAAACTCCCCACTGTATTCCTTCACTATCATCCCTTTCTGTCTCAAATTCTGCATTCTTCGAAACAGATTGATCTGATAATCCCTGGGTATAAATTTGGCTTTCATCTTGGCTACCATCCTATCTCATATTTTAATTCTTTGCTTGCCTTTGCAATGCTTGTCAGCCTACAGTTCATCCCACCACAATGTTACATGTCCTTTTAGTCTAGTGACAACGTGTTTGACCTTCTTATCTTCTTCGATATCTTCATAGTCGAAGTATTTATCTAGAGCTGTAAAACAATCTAGTAGCTCCTCAATGTCCAAGTTACCTTCATATGTTGGGATCTCCATGTTTTCTCTGGAACCCATTCTTGCTATAGCTTTTAACCAAATTCACCGACAGCATCTTCGGCTACAACTTATTCTCCAGCTCCTTCCTCGTTCTTGCTTTCAACGTCACTGATATCTCCTGTATCAGGTGTTCGCCTTTGTGTTGTCTCTATAGCATACAATTGAGCACGAAGTTCTCTCATTTCCATTTCCATGGTTGGATTGGGCATCAGTCTTTCTGGACATCCTCTTGTCGACATTATTTCAATCTTTCCACGCAGAATTCAAATCACAACTTTCCTTTTGTCCTCTTCCACCTACAAAAAATAATTCTTGTAATATTTGATACCACCTAACGCATCACCCCACCTCAGGAGGGTCTGATGACTTCCCGGTCTTTGTATCTTCCAATTCGCGAGCCGAAATGGATCCTTGGTC
Organism: Picea engelmannii; assembly: GCA_009831015.1. Classification (NCBI taxonomy): domain Eukaryota; kingdom Viridiplantae; phylum Streptophyta; class Pinopsida; order Pinales; family Pinaceae; genus Picea; species Picea engelmannii. The sequence goes on from ML796642.1 coordinate 389,183, forward strand.
CCTACTGGAACCTTTGACACTTAAATACCATAGGTCCTCTTCTACGCTCCACTCGCGCGAACATGCACTAGGCACGAGCCTCCACTCCACGTGACCACCCGCATGACCATTGACTTAACCCAAAATGGCTCTTCAGGTTTCGCGACTTCGCGTTTCACGATTTTGGGATTCCTTCTACGAGTCACTATGACTCCTCCAATTCCCAAAACCCTGAAATGGGATAACAGTTCCTAGCTCCTCCCTTAAATTCTTCAACCATGTCACCTCCAGCCAAACCCTGGGGCCTACCTCCAAGCACATCAGGATTTTGCCTATCGGTAATTCACGATGTGGCTTTTCTCCCTTTTTTCGACATCCAAACTCGTGATTTCCTCACCTCAGATCAATGACCCTGATTCCCCCACGATTCAATGGTCCAGATCACATTGATATTTCGCGAAGTCGAAACTTCGCGAATGGGGATTTCGCGACTTGCGACTCCCGAGTTACAACTTCCTCCATACTCCCAACTTCCAAAATGTCGATATTCAGAGCGCCAAATCAAAGGCTCTCACCTCCTCAGATATGAAGGCTGCTATCCCTCCTGATATTGTGAATGTTGAAGGACTCTCTCCCTTAACTGCCCTGCAAGTCCATTGTATCTAATGATCCATGGGCATCGACGCTTCTCCCTCCGAGAATTTCTACCATCTGTTTGGACTCTCGATAGTTCCTGACCAAATAACTTGGTGTCCTCCATCCTGAGCTTGACTTCTATGAGATGACTCCAACCCCGCCTTTCCTTCGAACTCCTCGAAGTCTCTATCCTTCCTGAGCTTGATCCTTACTACAAACTCAAGGATTTTGAGGAATCATGCATGCACTCTGTTGAGACCCTAAATTGACATCCCCACTACCCTATTATACTCCTCATCTATACCTTTTTGGATTACCTAAGCTTGGGTAACTGACAAAGGACACTACCATTAGCCATTGATAAGGTCATAAGGTAAAGTATAATTAATTCATGCATTTTTGTGGTTTATTGAGAAAGGAGATTAAATGTTTCATGTACTAATGCTTCAATGTTCCATGTATAATATTTGACCTCTAGATAAGTCTAGCCTTTCTGTACCAGCTCAGCTATCCGGTACTTGTGCACCAGACTGCCACTGTTTGAATCCGGTACCAAGCGCATCTGGTACTGAATCTCACATGTCACAATCCGGTACCAACGACCGTAGACTGTTGTGAACCGGTACCACCATTTGTGCACTATTCGGATCTCGTACCATCTACCTGTCACGATCCAGTACCAATACAGGAAGCCGAATGTACCAAGTTTAGCTCCAGATCGTGCCCAAGAAAATTGTTGGATGTTTATTGAATCATAAATTCTTTAGCAAGGCTATGTTAGGATAGTTTTTTGTTGCTTCATCCTCATGCACTTCGTGTCATGAGGATGAAGCCTAAAATATGTAACTGAATAATTAAATTTAACAATTGACTGATTTGCAAACGATTTCACCTCCTTGTGTTTCACGACTAAGACTGTTTAAATAGTCATGGCAAGGATGGTGGAAGTAGTGGAGAGTTAGCATAATACAGCATGTAAAGCAATGCTATATATTGCAGAACATATTCTGAGTGAAAATTAATAGAAGGACGTCATTTATCTCCATGTCTTGATCATCTATGATTGAATGTGAGTTGAGCTGTTATCATAGTTTGATTCTATGTTTTGAAGTTTGAGTAAGAATAATGTGTGGGTTGAAAGAAAGCTTACTGTAGACTCCAGTCGTTGACCTGTTGAAGCGGCAAGGGCCCATCTCCCAACAAAGGTCAGCACCTTTGTAGATTAGTATTAGCATTTGTTTTCAATAGTGTAAATGTTAGATTATCTGAATCTTTAATTCTTTCAGATGATAGCAGTACAATTTAGACTAGGATTTCAATTTTATGATCGCTTAAGAGATCTTTACTCACTTTGTTTTGCATATGCTCTGTTTTTATGAATTTGATTTTGTTTCATAGACATAAATGTTGGCAGCAGTAGTTAGACATATTTGAAGGAGAACTAGTGAAGTTTACAACAGCACATTGTGAACCACAGCATACTCAGTATATTGACTATTGAACTACCCATGCTATGTCTTAATGATTGATGTGTGATTTCCATTTCAGAAGTGTGATTGCATATTTAGTTCTCTGGGTCAGATAACATATTTGATCTATCAAAATAACTCCATATCATACTTGCATGTGCCATAATGGAGTAGATAGCCTCTCTGTGAAAGACAACCAAAGTGTATTTCAGTTTGCTAGTTTGTTTTGTTTCCAACATACATAATCTAGAATAGTTCTATACTCATGACATTAGAATTACCTTTCTTACTGGTGACTTGTAACTCTGTTGATTACGAATCTCAGATTGATAATTAATGAGTGCATTATACTAAACATATACGCAGTACAACATTTTGGCACCGTTGCTGGGGAGTTGCAAATGGTAGGAAGTGATTTTTAGCTTAGATTGTTTGCATAAATTTTGAATGCTTTTAAAGGCTGTTTGAGGGAGGAGGATAAAACATTTAATATGTGAGTGAAGAGCCACGCAGCCACTAGAGTGGGGTTCTCCAAAGCCAGATTGCCTTCTTACCTTCTAGATAGAATTAGGATTTCAATTCAGTTAAGAATCAAATTTCCATTTTATGCATAGATATAGAGATAACAAGGGTAGATTTGTAAGCTCTAAAAATTCAAAAACAACCCCCCCCACTAATCCAACTGACACTGGTGCAGGAAAAATTCCATCGGGAGAAAATTCAAGGGGAGCCAGCAACGCTCCGAAAGAAGAACCTGAAATGGAAGAATCAACATTGGGGCGGGCATAACGTGAATTTGCTGAACAATTAGGAGATACAAAAAATCCAGTTTCTAAACCATCTATCAGTAGAATGTAAAAATAAGAAGGAAATGCATCCACAGAGACTGAGACTTTTGGGTTTCCAATCTTGGATATTTCCAGAAACATCAGCATGAAAAATATCCCACTATCATTGTTACCCACTTTCAGAGGTATGTTAACTGAAGATCCAGATTTATTTTTATTCAAGTTTTACATATTATGTAGAAGCTATAACTACTTAGACGATGCCCAAAAACTTAACCTCTTTCCTGCTTGTAACATACCCACTATAATGTAGTAAAATTTTCGTTTTTCCTCAAGGGACAGGATTCCCGAGTTCCTACGGGGGTGTAGTGCATGCTAGTTCTTCCATGTTCACCTCCCTGTTGTTGTGGTTTAGGACCATAGGCCAACCAAACTAGGTGCCTTTCACATCTCGCAATCTCGCGAATCGGGAGTCAAAGACCCTCAAATTTTCTTCACCATTCACCGATACCCGAGATCACGAGAAGGGTATAGCTTCCTTCCGTCAGCATCCTCTGCGCATAACCACCGGCTAGGCTAAACTCTAGCTCCTCTTTGCTATTCGCTGCTTCATGAGTTCAATGGTTGAACTCTCGATCCTACCTTATGCGATCCTCCGAGGCTTGAATGTCAACGATGGTTGACCTTCCCTTCGTACTGCTCGCAACTCACCCTTTTGCGAGTTGTAGCGTCGAATATTGGCAACTTTCCTTCACGAACCCTCGAGAAATGATATTTAATCTTCCCTCTCGTGTTCTCGCGACTTCGTAAGTCCATGTGTTGAGCCCTCATGCCCTTCTCCCATGAATCCCTGAGACACGAGAAGTCAACGGAGCATTGACTCCCTTCCCTAGGCGATGCGTGTCCACCCGTCGATCACACGGATCCCACTTGAATTTTTGCCATGTATTCTCTCATGCTCGACTCTCGGCACTTCGCTACTGGCGATTTGGAGCACCCAACCTTTGGGCTCTTACCCCGCAAACCTTTGAGTTCACAAGATCCCTGGATCTCTACCACCTGTCCTCCTCGGATGGACGGCTCCGATCCTCTCGTGGCTTCGCCCTTCGCGACTTGGAACATCCAACTTTTGGACTCCTACCTCGCGAACCTTCGAGTTCACGAGTTCCCGTGATCTCTGCCACCTATCCTCCTCGGATGGACGACTCTGATCCTTTTACCCCTGTTCACGAGGCTTAACCCTCGTCTATCTCCCTATAGATCTAACGACTGTCAAGTTTCCTAGCTAAGATCTAACGGTTCAGATCAGTCCCGATGTCGCACCCTTTCCTAATGCTCTTTGGACGTGGAAAAACTAACGGTCCAGATGTGCTCATGGAGCCTGGGGGTCTACGATTCATATTTCCTCACTATTCACGAAGATAGAGGAAAAAGGGTTAAGGAAATTAACGCCCTCGTTCATTCCTTCGATTTAACAATCGTGAATGACCGCAGGTTCCCCGACAAGATCTCATCCGTTGATCAATACTTATCCCTATGCTGCTACTTCGGGATTCTAAGAGGTTCATTCCTCTTCATTCAGGGTTGTTAAGACTTGCACATTCAAGTCCTTTTTCCAAGTTCTTGGTAAACCTTTCCAAGGGGGAAGTCTCTGTGAAAAGGTTTATTCTAGGACATTCCTGGAGACGGATAAGGGGAAAACAAATTCCCGAGAGCGGACTGGAAGTCTGACTGGGTTCAAATCATGCATAATTAGATCCATTTATCAACGTAAGCCATGCATGATTTCTCTGTTGCAAGCATATACAACTACTAACACTGATCAAAACACCATACAGACCTTCTTATAATGAAAACATTCACAGTTTCACAGCTTATGAGCATAATTATCTGAATGCATATATTTCCAGATGCCAGAGGAAAAACACTTATCAGAAATAACACCAGGTTTTACACAACTGCTGAGAGGGGTGCTCGTTTCCACCCAACCATAGGCGTAGCGAATCCCAACGGATTTACCACTAGCCACCCCCGAGTTGAGACCACGATGCTGATGAGACTGCATCTCTCCATCTGCTAGTGACTAGGAGCGAAGGTTACAATCCTTCCTTTCTGCTATCACTCACTCTGCGTAAAAAACTCCAGAGTTCCCCTCGCGTCTGCCCTTTCAATCGTCTCTGCCATACACCTTATCCTCTCGCGAGGTTGCGCGTGGCACGATTACCCTCGTGCCGATCAGGCCTGATGGCTCTACGGATGGGCGGATCACCATCCCATCCCTCATCAAGCCATCTGCCTACCAGCCTGCGAGGCATTGAATTTCAGGGCCAGTGAGCCGCTTTTGGTTCTCCGGGCCAGTGGAGTCCAAATACGATATTTAATTCTTGGTGGAAGTTAACGCCACCCTTTCAGGTGTCCTCCACCACCATCGTGGTCTCTTTTTCTGCACATCCCCTCATCAACAGTCTTGCAATAAATTCAGAATGTTATTCACATTCATTAACATTTTCCTCATGGTCCATTTACATCACATAATCATAGTTATGAGTTTTCCATAGTTCTTGGCCAGTCCAGATATATATGTATCTACAATTTGGGGGAAACAAGGTGTTACAATTCCCTCCCCCTTAAAAAGGAACATCATCCTCAATGTTCTTATCTACTAACATGAATTGCATGTACCGAAGTAAACAAAATCGGATATGCCAGTTTCATGGCATCTTCCATCTCCCATGTAGCCTCATCTCGACCAAAATGTTTCCACTACACCTTGACCTGTGCAATGGTTCTGTTCCAGAGCTGGGTTTCCTTTCTGTCCAGTATGCATTGGGGTTCTGGCAGAAATTCTCCCTCCGGTTCCACCTGGATCACAGACCAGTAAATTATATGATTAGCATCATGTACATATTTCTTCAATAATGAAACATGGAAAACATTATGTACTTTTACTGTGGGAGGAAGTGCTAGCCGATAGGCTACAGGTCCCACTCTGTCTAGAACCTTAAAGGTTCCACAATACCGGGGTGCCAACTTGGCAGAAGCTCCCATTTTCAGGGAACTCCTTCTGGGCTTAATTCTGAGATATACATGGTCTCCCATTTTGAACTCTCTTGGAGTTCTCTTTTGATCAGCATAACTTTTCTGTCGGCTCTGAGCGGCCTTCAGATTTTGTTTGATCTGAGTCACTTGTTGTTCTATTTCTTTCAACGTATCGGGTCCAATAGAAATCCTATTTACACGATTACTCCAACTGACTAGAGTATTACACTGTCTACCATAGAGGACCTCGAAGGGACTCATCTTTAATGATGCTTGATATCCGTTGTTGTAGGAAAATTCTACCAATGGCAGGTAGTCTTCCCATTTCCTGGGTTGATGCATTATATGCATCCTTAACATATCCTCTAATATATGATTTACTCTTTCTGTCTTTCCGTCGGTTTGAGGGTGATAGCCGGTACTAAACAACAATTGGGTCTCTAAACCCACCATCAGTGATTTCCAAAATTTGGAAGTGAATTTTGTGTCTCTGTCAGATATTATCTCTCTCGGCATGCCGTGCAGTTGGAACACCTCTTTCATGAATACCTGTGCGATGTCTATCGCTTTGCAGGTCGATTTGACGGGGATGAAATGAGAAGACTTGCTCAGTTTATCCACCACTACCATAATGGCGTCATTCTGTTTTGTTGAAGTTGGTAATCCCGTGATAAAATCCATGGAGATGGTTTCCCATTTCCATTCCGGGATGGTTAAAGGGTGTAATAGTCTTGCTGGGTGTCGATGTTCTGCTTTAACCTGTTGGCATTCTATGCATTGGGCCAAATATTTGGCCACGTCCTTCTTCAATCCCGGCCAGTAAAATTGTTTTCGGGTGGCAGTAGTCATTTTCTGGTATCCTAGGTGACCAGTATAGGGTCTTTTATGTAGTTCATCCATGATGAACCTCTTCAAGTCGTCACAATTGGGAATGTACAGTCTCTCTCTGTAGGTGAGCAGACCTCCTTCGATCATTTGATAGCCTTCATATTTTTCCCCAGTGGGTTCTTGTTGTAGGTACAGGGTCACATTTGGGGCGAAGGGATCTGTTTCTTGTGCCTCTTGGACTCTGTTCTTGACATCTGTCTCGCAGGTACTCACTCCTGCCAGGTGAATTGTTCTCATTCTTCTGCTAAGGGCATCGGCCACCCTATTCTCCTTCCCTTTAATGTGCTTGATTTCAAAGTCAAATTCGCTAAGGAGGGCCATCCATCTAGCTTGTCTAGCATTGAGCTTGGGTTGATCAAACAAATACCGTAATCCACAGTGATCTGTCATAAGCACAAATTTCCTTCCGAGGAGGTAATGCCTCCACATTTTTAAGGCATGCACTATGGCAGCCAATTCTAGATCATGAGTCACATAGTTGACCTCATGTTCATTCAATTTTCGGGATTCATAGAAGATCACCTCTCCTTCCTGCATAAGGACTCCTCTGAGCCCTTCTTTACAGGCATTTGTTCACACAAGGAAGTCAGCTTCTGGGTCAGCGATTTTCAACACAGGTGCATGGGTTAGTAGATGTTTTAAGGTTTGAAATCTTTCTTCGCATTGTTGTGTCCATAGAAATTTTGTTCCCTTCTGCTGGAGGGCAGTGATTGGACAACCAATCTT
>ML796642.1:398888-420150 GCA_009831015.1 Picea engelmannii
TTCTTTTGTTTCTTTTGAGAATAGGAACTGGTCCTGCTACCGGAAGAACCTTCTGAATCACCAGCTTCCTTCTCAGTGGAATCGTCTGGCATTGGTCCTTTACCTCTGGGGTGGACCTTTCTGGATGTGCTCCTCTCAGTGTGAACACTGACACGACCATGATTCGGCATCTCAAGTTCATGCTGCATTTGTCACTATAGGTCAGATAAGCTCTGTAGTAGAACTGCATTAATTTTGGTTTGCTTTTCTTGTTCTTTCATCATCCTCTCATTATCGGCCTTGCAGCTTTGCAATTCGACCATGAGACTTCTCACAGTCTCAACTAGGCCTCGAGGGGTTCCTATTGCTCTTCTTTCGCCAGGCTCTTCATCTCTGTTGTGGGAGCCTTCTCCCACCTCTTGGTGAGTCACCATACTCTGCGTCTGTAGATTCCCGCAGTTGATCGTCCGCTTGAGTGAAAAGACAAACGCTGGCTATTAGTCAAGAGTTAAATTCATTTTTATAATTTGCACATAAATTCATAAATTTTTCACATGCATACACAGTCAGGTTCTCATTTTCCAAGTTTTTAAATCCTGGACAAGAGAGTTAAGTCATGGGATTACTCCTCATAGGAGTGCTTCGAACGAATTTTATGTGTGACTCGTGCATGAGCCCAACTAGGCTGAGTATTGTAACCATGCTATGATACCAATTTGCAACATACGCACTATAACATAGTAAAATTTTCATTTTTCCTCAAGGGACAGGATTCCCGAGGTCCTACGGGGGTGTAGTGCATGCTAGTTCTTCCCTGTTCACCTCCCTTTTGTCGTGGGTTAGGACCACTGGCCAACCAAACCAGGAGCCTTTCACATCTCTTGATCTCGTGAATCGAGTGTCAAAGACCCTCAAATTTTCTTTACCATTCACCGATACCCGAGATCACGAGAAGGGTATAGCTTCCTTTCGTCAGCGTCCTCTGTGCATGATCACCGGCCAGGCTAAACTCTAGCTCCTCTTCATTATTCGTTGCTTCGTGAGTTCAATGGTTGAACTCTCGATCCTACCTTATGCGATCCTCAAAGGCTTGAAAGTCAACAAAGGTTGACCTTCCCTTCGTACTGCTCGCAACTCTCCCTTTTGCGAGTTGTAGCATCGAATCTTGGCACCTTTCCTTCATGAAGCCTCGAGAAACGATATTTAATCTTCCCTCTCGCATTCTCGTGACTTCATAAGTCCAAGTGTTGAGCCCTCATTCTCTTCTCCCGCGAATCCCCAAGACACGAGAATTCAATGGAGCATTGACTCCCTTCCCTAGGCGATGCGTGTCCACCTGTCGATCACGCGGATCCCACTTGAAGTTTTTCCATGTATTCTCTCATGCTCGACTCTCGGCACTTCGCTACTCACGATTTGGAGCACCCAACCTTTGGGCTCTTACCCCGGGAACCTTCGAGTTCATGAGATCCCTGGATCTCTGCCACCTGTCCTCCTCGGATGGACTGCTCCGATCCTCTCGTGGGTTCGCCATTCGCAACTTGGAATATCCAACTTTTGGACTCCTACCTCACGAACCTCCGAGTTCACGAGTTCTCTGGATCTCTGTCACCTGTCCTCCTTGGATGGACGGCTCTGATCCTCTTACCCCTATTCACGAGGCTTTACCCTCGTCTATCTCCCTATAGATCTAGCGAATGTCAGGTTTCCTAGCTAAGATTTGATGGTTTAGATCAGTCCCGATGCCGCACCCTTTCCTAATACTCTTTCGACGTGGAAAAACCAACGGTCCAGATGTGCTCATGGAGCCTGGGGTTCTACAATTCAGATTTCCTCGCTATTCACGAAGATAGAGGAAAAAGGGTTAAGGCAATTAACGCCCTTGTTCATTCCTTCGATTTAACTATCGTGAATGACCGCAGGTTCCTTTACAGGATCTCATCCGTTGACCAATACTTATCCCTACGCTGCTACTTCGGGATTCTAAGAGGTTCATTCCTCTTCATTCAGGGTTGTTAAGACTTGCACATTCAAGTCCTTTTTCCAGGTTCTTGGTAAACCTTTCCAAGGGGGAAGTCTCTGTGAAAAGGTTTATTCCGGGACATTCCTGGAGATGGATAAGGGGAAAACAAATTCCCGAGAGCGGACTGGAAGTTTGACTGGGTTCAACTCATGCATAATTAGATTCATTTATCAACGTAAGCCATGCGTGATTTCTCTGTTGCAAGCATATACAACTACTAGCACTGATCAAAACACCATACATACCTTCTTATAATGAAAACATTCATAGTTTCACAGCTTATGAGCATAATTATCTGAATACATATATTTCCAGATGCCGGAGGCAAAACACTTATCAGAAATAACACCAGGTTTTACGCAACTGCTGAGAGGGGTGCTCGTTTCCACCCAACCGTAGGCATAGCGACTCCCAGCAGATTTACCAATAGCCACCCCCGAGCTGAGACCACGATGCTGACGAGACTGCGTCTCTCCGTCTACCAGTGACCAGGAGCGAAGGTTGCAATCCTTCCTTTTTTCTATCACTCACTCTGCGTAAAAAACTCCATAGTTCCCCTCGCGTCTTCCCTTTCAATCGTCTATGCCATACGCCTTATCCTCTCACGAGGTTGTGTGTGGCACGATTACCCTCGCGTCGATCAAGCCTGACAGCTCTATGGATGGGCGGATCACCATCCCATCCCTCATTAAGCCATCCGCCTACCAGCCTGCGAGGCATTGAATTTTAGTGCCAGCGAGCCACTTTTGGTTCTCCGGGCCAGTGGAGTCCAAATATGGTATTTAATTCTTGGTGGAAGTTAACGCCACCCTTTCAAGTGTCCTCCACCGCCATCGTGGTCTCTTTTTCTGCACATCCCCTCATCAACAGTCCTACAATAAATTCAGAATGTTATTCACATTCATTGACCTCTTCCTCATGGTCCATTTACATCACATAATCATAGTTATGAGTTTTCCATAGTTCTTGGCCAGTCCAGATATATATGTATTTACAAGTTGGGGGAAACAGGTTGTTACACTGCTACAATGAAAGATTCAGCCTTAAGATGGTTCATGAGCTTACGAGAAAATACAATCCTCTCTTGGGATTAGATGAAAGACACATTTTTACGGAAATACTAATACTATTGGAAGGATAACGCTAAAAATGACATTTTTAAAATGCAGCAAACAGAAGATGAAATCTCTGAAGACTACTTAGAAAGGTTCTTATACAACTATCAGAAATCAAAACTATTCACCACAGACCCAATTGTAGTAAGAACTGTATTCTTGAAAGGTCTTAGAGATTACTGCATAGAAGTTTTAAACTTGTTGAGTTCAGGAGATGTACACCAAAATCTTTTTTCAGAGATCGCAGATTGTTGTAAAAGATACTCAAGAGGACAAGATAAAACAGGCAAAGGACCAAGAGATTCTTTTAGCATAAATACAAAACAAAGCTCAGGGACTGTCACTAGAACTGAGTTAGGAAACTTATTGGAGAAGTTTAAAACAGACATCTTGAGCACAATCAGTAACCAATTAGATACTCTAAAACTGAAAAAGAAACAAGAAGAAGAGGTTGCTTTAGCAATATTTTGTCATAGATGTCAAAAAAATCACAATGAGAAAGAATTCCCATTAAATGTCATAGAAATATGTGGCATGTGTACACTAGAACACCCCATATCTGAGTGTCCGATACCCAGTGAAAAATACAGAAGTCCAAACCTTTCCCACCTATAAAATTCAACTACGATCAGGGAAAGTTGTAAACCAATCAAATCCTGCAGTAATAATTCAGGAAGAAAATGATAATCATTCCGAGGAAGAAAACACTCAAACCACCCCGATAGAAGAAGAGACCTCCCCTCCTATTCCAATCACTTCTCATTTTGTACGAGTACCCCAACAAGTTAATCTCCCACCCTACCCCAAAAGACTATTAGTGAAGAAACCTGACCCACCCTTGCACAGAGATATAAGAGATGAATTACTAAATGTATGTATAAAAATACCTCTGCTGCAAGCCCTTAAGGATATCCCCATATACACCAAAATCATAAGGGATATTTGCATTAAGAAACCAGGAAGGAAGAAGAAGGAACCTCCTCTTGTTCAGGTGGTGGGACAATTATCTGAATTTATTTCTGAAATGCCATACAAATATAATGACCTTGGAAACCCAGTAGTCACTGTTGAAATTAATGGTATTTCTCTACCAAACACACTCATTGATTTGGGTGCAGCAATTAATGTAATGCCTTTTGACACTATGCAAAAGCTCCAAATCAACCAGTTAAGACCAACCCAAACCATGATAGAGTTGGCAGATAAGTCAGTCATTAGCCCTGCAGGAAGTCTAGATGATGTCACAGTCACTCTAGCTTCTTGGGAATATCCAATAGACTTTTTAGTCATCTATTCTAAATCATCCTCCAAACCAGGACACCCTGTGGTTCTTGGCCTCCCATGGCTGGCTACAGCAGATGCCTTTATCAAATGTCGGTCTGGTGAGATGACTATATCCAATGGCACACATAGCCAAAAACTTGTTCTCTTCCCTCCTGCCCAACCGTCACAGGAAATACCTATTTGGTTAGAAAACCCTTATGGAGAGGAAGATTGCATCAAACCCCTGTTAACAATTGAACAAGTAAGAGGAATGCAAGAACAATCGGAGGAACAAGTCTTAAGTTTATTTTTGGCTGATACAAATTGCATTGAATACCCGAGGTCTTTTGCAGAATTGTCACACATTTTCAATTCTAAATTTCAACAAACTTGGCACCCTGATATCACTCAATTATATACTTTATCACCAGCTTCCTCAGAGAAGGAAGAAACTACTGAACTTGTTGATATTGTCCTAGGAAAACCTTTGTATATCAACTCTAGTTTGGAACCAGAACAAAAGACGCAAGTAATTGAAATGCTCCAAAGATAATTTGATGCCTTTGCATGGGATTATGAAAACATGAAAGGAATTCACCCTGACACATGCACACATCACATATACACTAATGACCAAATCAAACCAGTTAGACAACCTCAGCGAAGGATGAATCCAGCCCTTAGAGATATTGTAAAAGAGGAATTGAAAAAACTCCTTCAAGCCAATCTCATATACCCCATTTCAGATAGTCAATGGGTATCTCCACTTGTCATAGTTCCCAAGAAAAATGGTAAGTGGAGAATATGTGTAGACTTTTGGGAGTTTAACAAAGCCACCCATAGGGATTATTTCCCCTTACCATTTATTGATCAGGTGTTGGATACCTTGTCCGGAAAAAAGTATTTTTCGTTCCTGGATGGGTTTAGTCGTTACAACCAAATACAAATAGCACCTGAAGACCAAGAGAAGACCACTTTCACCTGCCCATGGGATACCCATGTTTATAGGGTGATCCCTTTTGGAATTTGCAATTCCCCAGCCACTTTTCAAAGGGCTGTCCTAGCCATTTTCTCTGACTTGACCAACGATTGCGTAGAAGTCTACATGGATGAATTTATAGTCCATAGACAAGACTTCCAAGAAGCTTTGACCAGTCTAGAAAAAGTCTTGATTAGGTGTAAGGAAACTAACCTTTCCTTAAGCAATGAAAAGTAAAAAACGATGCTCACTGAAGGTATTGTTTTGGGACATCACATTTATGGTTCTGGAATGAGAGTTGATCCGGAAAATATTTATATTATCACACAAATCAGAATACCTTCCTCAGAAAAGGAAGTTTGAAACTTTTTAGGGCATGATGGCTACTATAGAAGATTCATTCTGAATTTTACAAGCCTAGCTACCCCTTTATTCAAGTTATTATCTAAAGAAGCCGAATTTAAGTGGGATGATGAATGCCAAATATCTTTTGAAATTCTAAAACATAAATTGTCAACTACCCCTGTATTAAGAGGACCAAATTGGTCCCTTCCTTTTCATATCTGTAATGATGCCTCAAACACATCCCTTGGGGCAGTTCTTGGACAAAGAGAAAATCAATTGCCCTATGCTATTTACTTTGTCAGTAAAAATCTGTCTTCAACTGAAGTTAATTATACAGTCACAGAAAATAATTGTTAGTTGTAGTCCATGCTATCAATAAATTTACACACTATATTACAGGATATCAAGCTTTTGTACACACTAATCATTCAACCATCAAATTCTTAATGAAAAAACCTGTAACAAATCCTAGAGTTACAAGATGACTCTTATTATTAAAAGAGTTTGATATCAACATTATTGATAGACCTAGTAAGGATAATATTGTAGTTGATTTCTTATCTAGAATGATTCATATGGGAGATAACGCACCAGTAGAATATAACTTTCTTAATGAAAATTTGTTTTCTATTTCTACATTCACTCCTTGGTATGCAAATTTAGCTAACTATCTTGTGATAGGGAAGATGCCTCAAAAATTGTCTCCTAGAGAAAAAAAGAAAGTAATTCTGCTAAGTACAAACTACATGTGGCACGATGATTGCCTCTAAAAAACAGGACCAGATTTGGTAATCAGGAGATGTGTAAGGGAAGATGAAATTCATGATATTCTGCAAGCCTGCCATGATGGTCCTTATGGAGGACACTTCGCAGACAAGAGGACCACCTACAAAGTTCTGCAATCTGGTTACTACTGGCCTCATATTTTCAGAGATGCTAAAACCTATGTATCCAATTGTGATGAATACCAATGAATGGGTAAGCCTATTGCACAAGACCAAATTCCACTTCAAGCCAAAGTAGTTATTGAGCCTTTCGAGAAATGGGCATTAGATTTTGTAGGGCCCATTAACCCTACATCTAAAAAGAAAAAGTATATACTTGTATGCATTGACTATGTGATTAAGTGGGTTGAAGAAAAAGCTTTTCCAGCTGCAAGTAAACAATCAGTGGTAGATTTCCTTTTTAATGACATCTTTACTAGATTTGGTGTACCTCGAGAAATTGTGACTGATCAGGGAACTCAATTTTCCTCTCATATAGTCAAAGATGTTACAGAACAATACCAAATCAAACACAGGAAATATACACCCTACCATCCACAGGCAAATGGACAAGTAGAATCTACCAACAAAGTTATTGAGTCCATTCTTACCAAAACAGTACAACTACACCACAAGGATTGGGCTGACGGATTACTAGAAGCCTTATGGGCTTATAGAATCACCTGGAGGAACAGAACAGGACATACACCCTACGAGTTGGTGTATGGGAAGCAGGTGATTCTTCCCATAGAATTCCAGATCAAAACCTTCAGGACTGCAGTACAAGTTGGCATGAACTTGGATGAAGCCCAACAACAAAGACTCTTGTATATTAATGAGTTGGACGAAATCAGGAAGGAAGTACTTCAAAGAACCACCCTCATTCAAGAGCAAAGAACAAAATGGCATGACAAGTATCTCAAAAAGAAAAATTTTCAACAAGGAGATTGGGCCATGTTGTATGACAGCAGATTCAAGAACTTCAAAGGTAAGTTAACTACTCGTTGGATGGGACCTTACAAAATTGACACTTTCTATGATAATTGTTCAATCAGGATAAAGACAATTGATGAACAACAAACACCATTACTTGTGAATGGTCACTGGTTGATAATTTATAACAAACCCCTGTCAAAAGAGTAATTTTTTACTCATATACTACAAAATTCAGATATGCAGGTGATAAGTAAGGAAGGAGACCCTCCTACTGATCCACATTGATTGATTTGTTTATTAGAAACTTTTGTACATAGGCGTGGATCGAGTTTTGTTAATAAGTTGAAGGTAACAAGAGATTCTTACCTCCTTTTGTTTTACTTTCGCAAATTTTTTTGTAAGTAAATTTCTATAATTTATTTGATCCTTCACGAACTTTCTAAACATCAATTTGTAGGCATCAACAATATTATGTTCTAGTCCGGTACCAACAATACTGCTTCGTTACCAGAAATCTTGTTTTGGTCCGGTACCAACAATCTTGTGTTGGTCTGATACCAGAAGTTTGTCCTTATACGGTACTATCAGGACACGTTACCTAATTAACAAGGCATGCTATGCATATTTCAAAATCTTATGTCAATTAACCTGAAGTATGAAGCCATGCAACAACCACTTAAGTTGGAACCAAGAAGCAGAATGCAACATCAAATGGCAGCCCTTGTGAAGCAATAATTTCTTTTGGTTCTGTTGACAACTAAAGGGAAGTATCTTTAATTTCTTTTGGTTTTGTTGCTAGCTAGAAGGAAGTATTTTAATTTCTTTTGGTTATGTTGCCAGCTAAAAGGAAGCATTTTAATTTCTTTTGGTTATGTTGCTTGACAAAAAAAAAAGACACAATCTTTACCTATGATTGTTCAAAGAACCATAATCTGCTTCAAAGACTAGAAGTTACCCTTATCTCAGCATGATTAAAGGGACAAAAAAATATATTAGCCCACAAGTAACTATCACACCCTAACTAGACTTCAATATTATTCATTGGATTATCTTTACTAAAGAGTAACATATGAGTATATGAACACTCTCTATCATGGGCACACTAGGAAAAGTTTTATGGAAGAGGATGTATTAGTACCCTAAGGAAACTTTAGGTCATTCTCTTATGGACAAACTCAGACAAAATTATACATCTGGATCACTCTAAAGAAATAATGTGCATAAAATTTTTATTTTTCCTTCAGACAAATATTTGAAAGACATTCAAAGAAGAGAATATACCTTCCAACCCAATACCATCCTATCCTGTAAAAAGGTTTTCAGATGAGCCTCCCCTGTCACCGTGCAAATCACTCTTTAATAAAAACCAAAATAGGTGACTATGGACAAGAAGCCTCTAATGGAAAAATGGTTTAAGAGACTAACCCGCCAAGATACTGAACATGTCTACTGGTTGCGGGTACCGGTCTGTAGTATGACTAGGAAAACCCATTAGGGTACTGAACAAGCCTGTTGGCAATGGGGCATTCTGCCTGGGGAAGGGATCTCTCACTAATTATCACAACTACCCCACCAGAGTACTGAATAGGTTTGCTAGCAGTGGGTTTTGGTTGAGAAATGTCTCATCTACACTTGTCTGATTGAAAAAATCACTTTTGTCATCTAAAAAATGAACAGTATAAGCAAAGGTCACTATTGGCATTTATGAGATACAAACTCCAAATTAACAAGCAACATAATTACTACAAGAAAATGTCCATTTGAGAATTACCCTAAGTCAACCTTACCGGTCTGGCATCTAAAGCCTACATTACCTAAGAAGGCAACTTCTTAAGAGTGGAGCCCTAACTAGGGAGTCTAATCTACTTATACTGTGAAACTTATCTATAATATCTAATGATAGTAAATCTTTGAAGCAAGTTAGGTTGGATCTGTTCTTCTGGAAAACATATAACAACCTCCATGTTTTCACTGTTGAATGCCACCTTTGTCAATAAGTCATCAAAAGAAAGGCAATTTCAATTTTTAGGCATCTGATCATATGCTAGGTGATAAATCTACTTCTGGAATTTGATTTGGTTTCTTTTCTCTTATCATCTTTTCTCCATTATAATACAGAATGTTTAATCTTCTTGCATAAGGATATGCAACATCCTTGGAATGGGGGAAGGTCAAAGAGCTCCTTCATAACTCTTTTTCAGACTTACATCTCACCTTTAGAATCCAACATGATCATCCTACATCCCTGCAGAACCAAACAAAAAGGAGATTAGCACAGAATAAAGAAGTACAGGAAATTCTAGTACCAAGCTTCCAGAAAACTCCAGCCTAAAAAGATGAATTCTGACAATCTACAAGCAGTTGCATATGCTATGGGTATTGATCATACAAAGGTAAAAGCAAAGGTAACATGGTATTTATTTTCCTCTGCTCATAAAACTACAATAGGTATGAAAATATATACTAGATCTTATGACCTTAGTATTAAAACCATGCACCTATCCCTCATACCCATATGCCTAAACTTAATCAATCCTCTCATAAGTGCTCGAAAATGGTTGAGGGAAAAATCACATCAAAGCATGAATATGAAGCATGTCTAGTAATGATAGGCCACGAATGTACTTCATCCTTAAGCAAATCACAAACTTATCTTGTGTCATGAACCATGATCCAACATCAAATTCACCACTCGGAAGTCCAATCACCTATCCCAAAATGATGCTTTGACACCCAACATCTTTTTCTCATCATTACATTAATGGGTAGAAATGAAATGGCTTATCTGGTCTTAAATTTTCCTTGCGGCATCCTTACTTAAACTTACCATTCGCATTATCAATGCCATCACCATATTCCCCTTGTCATTACCTTTCTCCAATTCTGAGCCTACTCCTCTCTACGATCTCCAGTACCAAACCCTTACCCTCATCAATTGACTAAATCCTTGCGCTACAACCCGATTCTTTTCTCACAACTCATAACGATGGTCGTAAGTAGACATGAACCGATCTTCCAAATTTATAGAGAGACCGAGGAGTTCCAACTATGTCAAGAGAAGTATTCTAGATTGGGATGGATGCCATTTTTGGAGAAATTCACAAGCTGGCACGAGAAGATATCTCACGAATTTATTCAGGGTTATGATGAAGAGATTGTGCATATAGGCAATCTACAACTGAAAATCAATGAAGCAACCTTAAGGGAGGTCACAAGATTACCTAACAGAGGAGCCAAATACTTCAAAGGTGTAGGAATCAACAAGGAAATGTGCCAACG
Organism: Picea engelmannii; assembly: GCA_009831015.1. Taxonomy (NCBI): domain Eukaryota; kingdom Viridiplantae; phylum Streptophyta; class Pinopsida; order Pinales; family Pinaceae; genus Picea; species Picea engelmannii. The sequence goes on from ML796642.1 coordinate 409,572, forward strand.
ATTTTTTAAAGAAGGCCATCAACACCTTGATTGGAAAAAGGGGATCCCTAGGAACTATATCAAGGAAGAGTATCATCCAATGATTGCTAGTATTCAATGATTCCTCACTTGTGAGGGAAGGTATGCTGCGAACTTCATATATCATCTTAGGCTTCTATTACACTTTGAAGGAGGCCCTGAAATTGATTTCCCATATTTTCTATGGATGAGTTTGAACAAAATGGTAAGAGGTGTTAATTCCCTATCCAAAACTGAGAAGACTAGAATTTACCATCAAGGTCTTATTAAAATGTTAGTTTTACATGAAATTAGGAAGCATAGGATTAGTTGGAAAATCCTTATCACTCAAGACCTTCCCACAGAAAACAAATCTGTGGAGGAATCCCAATGTGCTCCAAAGAAAAATAAGGAATCTCAAAAGAAAAATGGAAAGAAATATAAGGCAACCCCATCTTCATCCAGAACAGTGAGCCAAAACGACAAAGCTAGTAAACAAGCAGGGTCCTCTTCCATAGTCAATAAAAATTTTAAAAGTCAAGACTCAAAAGGTAAAACCAAATTAGTAGAGGAGACTTCAACAGTGGAACTTGAGGAGAAGGGCCATAAGACAAAAACTGTAAGGAAAGGGAAGCATACCTTAGAAAATAAAAGTGAACAGTCCATAGAACAATCCCCTGTAACCATTCCACAAATAGAAAAGAATAAAAGGAAGCTTGTGAGCACCCCTGATCCAATACCTCCTTGTAAACGAACCACAAGGAGTATGGCAAAGAGAAGCAAAGAAGTTGTCAGTCCTCATACATAGGAAGATCCAATCGATCTTACCTCCCCTTCTGAAGACTTATCAGTCCAGGATGACATCCCTAGTTTGATCCAGGAACAATCCATTATTACTTTATGTGGGATGAGGGAGAAAGTCGAGGAAAGAGAATGCATCCAGCGAGTAATGATAGAGTCAACAAGGACCTTAATAGAAGAATAGATGAAGAAAAATATTGGGGAACTACAAAAACAAAATCAAGAAATCAAACAAGAAGTGAAGGAATACCAACTATTGGACAGGTATATCAAAAAGGAAAACGAGAAATTGAAAGCAACCAGCCAACAACTTCAAGATGACCATGAATAGACTTCTAATAAGCTCAAGAAGGTACTATGACTCCTACAATACATCAGGGTCATAAAAAGGGAGTTGAAAGAAGAGGCCTCAGCCATCAACATCATTGATCCACAGCAGTAAAGAATGTAGTCTCAAGTTTTGAAAAATTTTGGGTTTGTTTTCAGCTGCATGAGGACATGCAATGGTTTTGGCATGGGGGAATGTTGAGACCCTAAATTGACATCCCCACTACCCTATTATACTCCTCATCTATACCTTTTTGGCTTACCTAAGCTTGGGTAAATGACAAAGAATACTACCATTAGCCATTGATAAGGTCATAAGGTAAAGTATAATTAATTCATGCATTTTTGTGGTTTATTGAGCAAGGAGATTAAATGTTTCATGTACTAATGCTTCAATTTTCCATGTATAATATTTGACCTCTAGATAAGTCCAGCCTTCCTGTACTAGCTCAGTTATCCGGTACTTGTGCACCAGACTGCCACTATCTGAATCCGGTACCAAGCGCATCTAGTACTGAATCTCACCTATCGCGATCTGGTACCAATGGCTATAGACTGTCATGATCCAGTACCACCATTTGTGCACTTTTCAGATCTTGTACCATCTACCTGTCATGATCCGGTACCAATACAGGAAGCCGAATGTACCAAGTTTAGCTCCAGATCATGCCCAAGAAAATTTTTGTATGTTTATTGAATCATAAATGCTTTAGCAAGGCTATGTTAGGATAGTTTGTTGTTGCTTCATCCTCATGCACTTCATTTCATGAGGATGAAGCCTAAAATATGTAACCAAATAATTAAATTTAACAATTCACCGATTTGCAAACGATTTCACCTCCTTATGTTTCATGACTAAGACTATTTAAATAGTCATGGAAAGGATGGTGGAAGTAGTGGAGAGTTAACATAATATAGCATGTGAAGCAGCGTTATATATTGCAGAACATATCCTGGGTGAAAATTAATAGAAGGACATCATTTATCTCCATGTCTTGATCATCTATGATTGAATGTGAGTTAAGTTGTTAGCATAGTTTGATTCTATGTTTTGAAGTTTGAGTAAGAGTAATGTGTGGGTTGAAAACAAGCTTACTGTAGACTCCATTCGCTGACCTGTTGAAGCGGCAAGGGCCCACCACCCAACAAAGGTCAACACCTTTGTAGAGTAGTATTAACATTTGTTTTCAATAGTGTAAATGTTAGATTAGTTAAATCTTTAATTCTTTCAGATGATAGAGGTACAGTTTAGACTAGGATTTCAATTATATGATCGCTTAAGAGATCTTTACTCACTCTGTTTTGAATATGCTCTGTTTTTATGAATTTGATTTTGTTTCATAGACATACATGTTGGCAGCATTAGTTAGACATATTTGAAGGAGAACTAGTGAAGTTTACAACAACACATTGTGAACCACGACATACTCAATATATTGACTATTGAACTACCCATGCTATGTCTTGATGATTGATGTGTGATTTCCCTTTCAGAAGTGTGATTTCATATTTAGTTCTCTGGGTCAGATAGCAGAGTTGATTTGTCAAAATAACTCCATCTCATACTTGCATGTGCCATAATGGAGTAGATAGCCTCTCTGTGAAAGACAACCAAACTGTATTTCAGTTTGCTACTTTGTTTTGTTTCCAACATACATAATCTAGAATAGTTCTATACTCATGACATTAGAATTACCTTTCTTACTGGTGTCTTGTAACTCTGTTGATTACGAATCCCGGATTGATAACTAATGAGTGCATTATAATAAACATATAAGTAGCACAACACACTCCTTGCGACCTTCACGATAATATCTGATTATCTAGGGTCTCTCAAATCTGCGCACTCCTCGTGACAGAAGTTCTTCAACCGCTCACTTGGGTTGGAAAATTTTAAGACTCTCCTCAGCGCACATATAGCATGCATGGCTCTATGCTATACTTGCACTTTTGCTTATATAAGATCAATGGTATCTCTCCTGAGCTTTATGAGATAGAAGTCAGAACCTGTCGACGCACTCCTTGTAGAGTTTCAGCACACTCCTTGCAGGAATTCTCAGGAAGAGAAACAATTGAAACTTATACCTTCCCTCTCAGGCTTCATACATTCAACATGAAATCGCATACATACATAGCATTGAAACAAATGCATAATAGAGATTGGAAATAAACTGTAAACATACCATTCAATAGATGCAAACAGTAACCATAAACCACCATGAAATTGGATCAAAGAATTCTTATATTAATTCAGTGCTTCTATACATGGCTTCTATAGAAACAACTATCTGCTCATACAACCTCTGAAATCTGTGTTCCTCTTTGCTCTCCTATGCTCTCTTTCTCTATGAATTAATTACAATAATGAGAATCATCCTCCTACAATACATCTACGAGAGAGTCTTCTTAATTTTTTCCCTCCTACAACTCTAAGCTATCTTATCGAATTAAAGATTACAACTACTTTACATTGATTACATTAAATGACTACAACCGACAGATGAGAGAAAATGCTCAAGATCTGCGTTACAATCCCAAAAACATTCAAGAGAAATTATATATTTTCAAATATTACATTAATGTGCCATCCTTTGAAATTCAAAATATCTCCAAAATGTGTGATGGTGTATATTCAGGTGTCATCCACTCACGCTTCCTAGTGATGCTCCTGCATCACAAACGTAATAAATCGTATAGGAAATTCGCAGGCCAGAGGTATAAAAACGCAAAGTAAATTCACCTTCAATGTAATAAATGGCAAAGGAAAAATTCGTAGGACAAATGTATTGAAAACGCAGAGTCAATTTTCCATAGAAATATAATAAATCGAAGACAGTAAAAATGCCCATTACACATAGCATACATTAAAAATGCAGGCTAGATATAAATTGAATGTGGACATTCAAGTGGAGATGAAAAAATGTAGTCCAAATATAAAAAGAAACATTGTCATTAAAATCACAGAGAATGAAGATGAAAAATACACAGAGGTATTTAATCGCAAGAAGGCGCAAGAAAATCACTCAACCAAGAAAAATCAACACATAAATAAGAATGGTTATACATCTGGGAAAAACTATCCTTCGCTCATCATCCACGCATAGAAAATAAGGGCATTAGAATCTATAGGTCGCTATGCACCGAAGTGACGACCGTGAATTCGGTTCTTAGTCGACTGCTTAGGTGTGGATTGATGATCTAGGGATGAGGACGAAAGAGGAATCACATCTCTTAATAATAATAAATAAAACAAAATAGAAAAGTCATAGAAATCAGGGATCGGTTGCCAAGGAAATCAATTCAATGCAGCGAGAGTAAAGCTATGATGAATTTAAGTTCTCGATTAAAAATGTTGAGTAAAACAAAACAAAAATTTAAATAGAAGTACAGTAATGGAAGCACAATAAAAATATTAATCTACCATTCAAAATAAAATCATACGTACCATAGCCCAAGGCGACAACTCGGATTCGTTGTCTCACATGCGTTCCATCCATCTCCCACTTGCTGACTGATGTGACTTCACCGGTACCTCCCAACCAACACTAGGGGTACTTTTCTTCCCCCTGAGCCCCCTGAGCCACAAAGGGGCCACGCACACTAAACCAAGAATAACTAGAAACCAACTCTCCTCACAAGGTCGAGCTACCACTTGTTACCTGAGCTGGGTATCCCAACTCCCACAAGATAAGTCAGTCAAGACAAAAATTCTGCAGTGTAACGTTACACATAAAAGAAGAGATCCATACTCCTCCTCCTCCATCCTTTTTATAGAGATTCTAAGTGATTTATTTCACAAATTCCCATTTAATTTATTTTTCATTAATTTAATTTAGAAAAAACTCCCCCATACACATGTCACCCATCCCCATAGTTGCACCAGAAATTAATTTCATTAATTTATTAATTACTCCTATTTCCCTCACCTACCTAAAATCATTCCTAAAATTGCTCCTTGGTGTCCCCATATTCCCTTGCACATTTTAAATGACTTACGCCCTCACTAAATTCCTAGTTGAGTTCAAATTTATAAGGTTCTTAAGGCAAGATTCCTTACTATGTCAGATAGTCAGCTTTTTCCTTACCCTTCCCTTTTTCTTTATGTTTCCCCTTTTTCCCTTAGTTCCCTATTTTTTTTTTAAGTTTCCTTCTTTTCCCTTCTTAACTAAAAGTCTAATTAGCAAGTGTAGAAAAATCACCTTTACCCCTTTTTCTTTTTAATTAATAAATTTTAATTAGCATATGTAGAAAAACAATCAATTCCCTTTTTAAAATTTTAATCCCTCAATATAATTTGATTTTAATAAATTAATTGAATTTCTTACCCCCTTCTCGTCACATGTTTAATTATGATTATATTATTTTTTTACCACAAGTATCACTTAGACCTAGATTTTAATTTCCTAGGTTGGGCGACATTTTTATTAGGGAAATTGTTTATAAATCTTACTTATCATGTCATTCATTTTAAGGCCGACTAGGTTTATTCACTTACCCGTTGAAATCGCAACATCTCATTCAGGACGCACTAGGTGATCCAAGGGTTCCACTCATCCCTTTTATTTTTGTTTTCCTTGCGTGATGTTCCCTTTAGGATGCACTATGTGCTCCAAGGTTTCCACTCACCTCTTTCCATTTTCCTTGTGCAACGTTCCCTTCAAGACACACTATGTGCTCCAAGGGTGCCACTCACCTCTTGACTAACTTGGTATACATCAAAAACCCCTTGAGTCAATACTTCGCCAAATGATCTCGTGGGAGACTAAGGGTCTCTAAGGAATAAGGCCCATGCCTTATTGTGCACCCCTTAGAATCATCGTGAGCGACTGTCGCATTCTGCCCTCACGACATTGTGGGTCTTCTCGAAATAGGTAATTGTTAACCTACAGTTCAATCCATGGCGGGAGTGCTAGTAGGCCGTGGCAGGGCTGTTGTCCACACCTCTCCCTCGAAGTCTCTGGTTGTCATGCATGACCCCTCTACTCCACATGTGAGTCTGGTCGGCAAGCTATCATTAACCTGCATCATCAAAAGATCAAGTCAGAAATAATAATCAATCATCATAAAATCTATCAGATGTACATATGTCATATTAACAACAATCAAAACCTAATTGTCCACTCCCTGACTCGATCCAGATTCTAAGGGGTTCCATTGATGTCTCTGCATCCTCGAGGTCCAAAGTCCTGCACACTCAAGAGAACCTATTCAATAGAATTTGTCTACGTAAATACACAAAATAACATATAATCACATCCATAATGCCTCATAATCATAATCAAACGGCCAATAGTATAATAATCTGGATCACTTGCAAGCAAGTCTCCTCAAAGAATAAGTTCGCTCAGTGAGCGCAAAAGCGGGATGTTACATACACCCCCTCTTGGTCTAAACTTCATCCCAAAGTTTCACAGTATATAAGTGATGAAATAATGTGTATCACAGTATCATAAGTCTACCTATCAAACAAAAATGGGAACTATTGGCGCATATCATATGCATCCTCCCAGGTCGTCGAGTGTGAATTATAGTTGTCCCAATGGACCTTGAATTGATCTATTGTTCGATGTTGTATTTTTTGAATGCGATGGTTCACGATGCATATAGGCTCAGCCGTGAGTGCCCCCTTGTCCGATACCTGCAAGGAACTCATGTCAATAACATGTAGGATCACTAATATAATGTCTCCATACAGATACACGAAAAACATCGTGCATATGCCTCAAAGAATCAGGCAAGGCTAGTTGATAGGCCATGGGCCCCTTCCTTTCCACAATCTAAAAAGGTCCCATGAACCTAGGATATATTTTAGCACCCCTCCCAAAATTGATTTTACTCTTATGTGGCTTTACCCGCAAGAAGACTCGATTGCCAACTTTGTAACTACGGTCGACACGGTGTGCATCGACATAACTTTTTTTCTTATCCTGCACTTATTTTATCCTTTGTCTTATTGTTTGCATTTGATCTTCCATTTCTTGGATCACTTCTGGTCCCACCAAGACCCTATCCTCAATCTGATCCCAACTCAAAGGTGTCCGACACGGTCGCCCGTAAAGAAACTCGAAAGGTGCCATCTTAATGGTGCTTTGGTAACTATAGTTATATGTGAATTCTACCAGTGGAAAGAATTATTCCCAACTCTTATGTTGGTCCATCACACACATGCGCAACATGTCTTCCAAGAATTGGTTTGTTCATTTGGTTTGCCCGTCTGTCTCTAGGTGATACGCAATACTAAAGTTAAGTTGGGTTCCCAAAGCCTCTTGGAAACTAGTCCAAAATCATCTAGTAAACATCGATCCTCGATCGGATATAATCCTCTTAGGCACGCCATGCAGCCTCACAATCTCATTGATGAAAACTCTAGCTATGTCAGTTGCCTGATATGTCATACGCACATGAATAAAATGAGCACTCTTCATCAAAGTGTCGACTACCACAAAAATTGAGTCGTATCTCCTTGTCGTCAGTGGCAATCCAACAATGAAATCCATCGAAATAACCTCCCATTTAGATTCCAGAATAACGTGTGGTTGTAGTAATCTTGTTGGATGTCTATGTTCAGCCTTTACATGCTGACATTCTACACATCTAGCCACATAGTTTACTATGTCTTCCTTCATTCCTCTCCAGAAGAATAAGGGCTTAAGGTCTGCCCTCATTTTCGTGACCCTTGAGTGAGCCATGTACACTGCTCCGTGAGCCTCATTTAGGATCAAACTCCTCAACTCGTCGTTCGGTGGTATGTAAATTTGATTTTTAAATCTCAATAATCTATCGTTGTCAAACGTAAATACTTCAACTCTGGGTACCATCATTGTTTTTTTTCAGATAAAATCCTTGACCTCTTTGTACGAGTCATTGTCGCGCTGTAAAGTTAGAATCTTTTCAAGTAGATTCGTCTGAAGAGGCAACACTGAAAATATGCCTGGTCTCTAACTCAAATCATCCGCCACTCGGTTCAATGTTCCTTTTATGTAATTAATCTTGAAATCGTACTCGCTAAGCAATTCCGACCAATATCATTGTCGCGCATTCAGGTTGCTTTGCGTAAAGATGTGTTGTAGTCTAGAGTGGTCTGTTTTTAGTTCAAATTTTTGTCCAATAAGTTAGTGTCCTAAAAATCTCAAGGCATAAACAATGGCTAACAACTCCAAATCATTTGTCAATAGTTCTCCTCATGCCTTCTCAATTTCCTCGAGATGTAAGCGATCACTCAACCGTCTTGCATCAATAATCTGCCTAAGCCTTCCTTAGATGCGTTAGTGCATACCAAGAAGTCCACATCCATGTCAAAGACCTTTAGTATCGATGTTGTTTTCAACATCTCCTTGAGCCTCCAAAATGCCTCTGTGCATTTCTCGGTCCAAAAAAACTTATTATTCTTCTTCTGCAATTTCGTGATAGGATTTGCTATCTTCGAAAATCCCTCGACGAACCATCGATAATATCCTGCTAGACCCATGAATCTACACACTTCTAGGACATTCATTGGCACAGGCCATTCCATAATATCCTCGACCTTTGTTGGATCCATGGTGATACCTTCGTCGGAGATGACATGCCCTAAGTAGTGAATCTTTGATTGGTAAAACGAGCATTTAGATAATTTCCCATACAATTTCTTCTCTCACAGACACTGTAGTACCAAGAGCAAGTGATCATCATGCTCCTCCATCATCTGAGAGTAAATCAAAATATCATTAATGAATACTTGGACGAACTTGTCTAAGTACTCACAGAACACCCCGTTCATCAAACTCATAAATACCCTTGGGGCATTTGTCAGTCCAAAAGGTAAAACAGTAAACTCGTAATGTCCAAACCTCATCTTAAAAGTGGTCTTAGGGACGTCATCCTCCTTGATCCGTAACTGGTGATACCCTGATCACAAATTGATCTTTGAAAACACCGTCGCACCTTTCATCTGATCAAACAGATCATCAATCCTCGGCAACAAATATTGTTTCTTGATCGTTGCCTTATTAAATTGACAGTAGTCAATGCAGAGTCTCCACGAACCATCCTTCTTTCGTATGAAAATAATAGGCACACCCCACAGTGACACACTAGGACGTATCACTCCTAGGTCCAGAAAATCCTTCAGTTGCATTCTCAACTCCTGTAACTCTGGGGTCAACATACGATAAGGAGTTCTCTCTATTGGTTCATTCCCTGGTTTTAGGTCTATGGTAAATTCCAATTCTCTCTCTAGTGGCATCCCAGGTAACTCCTCCGAGAAGAAATATGCAAACTCTCTCACCACAAGAATTTTTTCTATACCTTCCACTACTCCCTTCTCATTTAATGCAAGGATCGTAGAAAGCTTACATCCCTTTCTCATGCTCTTCCGTAGCTACAAGGAAGAGATGAACCTTAGGGAAAATCCCTGTTTCCATCCTACAATCACACGTCTTTGTCCCTCATCATCAACCAAGCTCAACCATTTTGTATTACAGTTGAGTATGGCCTCATGCGATTCCAACCAGTCCATACCGATCATGACATCATAAGATCCTAAGATCATGATGTACAGGTTGGCCCTAGTAACAAACTCTCCCAGGTTAAGGGTACATCCCGTAACCTTCCCTCCAACCTTTTGTTTGGCTCCTGAATCCATCTCTACAAAGATAAATGCATCATGTTCGACTACCTTTACCTTAATCCTTTTTAGCACTGCACCAGAAATGAAACTATCGGTAGCACCGGGATCCATGAAAATGCTAAGGGTATGGTCAGCGATAGTACCTAACGTCTCGATCATAGTCAACTGGTGCTCTTCCTATAATTTATTCACCGCTGCATGAATATGATGGGCCTTGCCCAAATCTCCCATGGTAGTGGGTCTGACTGATCCAGATGCTCTAGTCCTCTCCACTGGGCATTCATGTTGGTAGTGTGGCTCAAAGCAAGGACCTCTAAATCAGGAACATAATCAGGCTCCACAACCAACAATCTCCCACTTAGAGACTGATATCAACAACTCCACCACTGTTGTATATGATAGACTCTGAACCTTATTGGACCTACCAAATTTCTCATCTTCATCTTCATTCTTGAAGACCAACTGAAACTGAGCAGGAAATCAGTTTCTCTCTGGTTACTCCCTTTGTTAACACATCTGCATGATTCTGGCTAGTGTGTATCTTTTCCAACTTCAAATGTCCATCTTCAAATGCGGATCGTATGAAGTGCTACCTCAACTGTATATGCTTAGTCTTTGAATGGAAGGCTGAGTTCTTTGTAAGATGAATTGCACTCTCACTGTCACAGTACAACCTGCTATTCTCCTACTTCTTTCCCAATTCCTCCATAAACCTTTGTAACCAAATCATCTCTTTACTAGCCTCTGTAGCAGCAACATACTCTGCTTCTGTTGTTGAAAGTGAAACAAGCTTTTGCAGTTTCGAAATCCAACTTACTTTTGTTCCACCTATAGTAAAAATATACC
>ML796643.1:0-11916 GCA_009831015.1 Picea engelmannii
GAAGTGCCCCTTATAGGTCCCAAATTATATTTTTCCCATTATAGAACATCAAAAACTGATATAGAAATTGTATGGATCCATTTTGGATCAACCAAACGTAGGTTGCATGGTCAATGTACATTTTCTTGGTGTCTCCTTTCTCGCAATCCTTGAATATCATTTTTTGATAGTAATGCTTCCTTTAATTATTGATAGAATAATATTTTCATTTTTTAATACCAAACGAATGGGTCATGCATGCAATTTTTGCTAGTACTAACAAAAATAAACACAAAACTCAAAATTTGGTATTGTTTAAGCAAAAACACCCGAGCGAATAGAATTAAAAGAAACAAATTATTAAAGTCTAAGATGTCATAAGGCCTATAACAACCTTGTACATAAAGAACTAAATAGTAATTCCCACAATAGGGGGGCTCATCATGATCATTCAGGGTAGCTACCCAATTAGTTGTAGTAGGAGGCTCCTCATCCCGTGTCTCCCATCTATCTATAGCTTTAGGAGGCTTCATGTCCTCTAAAATAGCAAGGGTTAGGGTCATAAATTGTTTCCCATGTGTATCAAGATTGGGAGGCATACCATGCATGTGCTCTCACTTCTCTCTAACTAGTTTAATATCCCTATGGAGACCACTCTACTATGAATGCACTAAGGTGAATTGGGAGGGATAAACTAGAATATGTTAGAAAATCATCATACCAAGAGAAGGTACATGAAGGCTCATGTTCATTAAATATAACAACATTTCACTTTTTCCATAGAAAATAAATCAGTTTAAACCACACATCCTACATCTAGGCTTACTTGAATTCAATATCCCGTAGTAACATATTTCTAAGGAGAGAATATTTCCATGTGATGGAAGATGGAAGGTATGAATGGCAAAGAGTCCCCATCCACGCCCATGCAAAATTTAGCCAATAAATAGAACCACAATAGATGCTTTAAAGTTTTTATTATCTCACCCAAAGTGAGGGCACCACATATTTGGAATTCCTAGGTAAGAAAGTCTCTTCCTAATCAATAACCCCCCATAATAAAAAAACCAGCAAAACATTAATTAATTTGGTTCCACGATTGAATTCCAAAGGCTAATCAACTTGAAGAACTAGATATTCTTCTTGGAATGGACTCTCCAAAAGTTGTTGAGTTGGCCTTCCAAATTTGACTTTAGACATACTCACTTTTAGCTAAGGTCGGGCTTGTACTTGGTGAACTTTGTCACACTCCACCATTTCCAAACCCTCCATAAGGACCAAGGCCCTTACAAGTCCAATTTGATCACAATATCCTCAAACACTAATCCTTGAATCATCTACACTGCAAATTTGTTAAAGAGAACTAGTTTGAAATTTCAATCTATCCTTGGCAAAGACAATCACATTCAAGTATGAGAATTAAATAGGTTGTTGTTTGATTGGATGACCCTCTTGAACAACTTTCGGTTTGAGAACCAAGTTGTTTGAGCTAGAGGTTTTACTTTATGCAAGGGGACATTGGGGGACAACAAAATACAATGATTGGTTAAGGGAATGATTTCTCTAGGAAAGGATTGATGGCATCCTAGGTCTTTCAAATACTTTGTATAAAAGAATTCCCAATTGTTTTAACTTGAGCAAGTGTGACCCGTAGAGTCTATAATGATACCATATACCACCCTTTGTTTCCTAGAGGATGCCCTTCACTGGTGTCACATCTTAATAGGAATTTCCAAGATTCATTTCTAGTGATTTCTCCCATGACCCATTTAGCACACAAGGCCTAAGCGTGAGTTCATTTTTTTATTATTCTAAGGCCACCCAACTCCCTTGGGGTGCACCAAAGGTCCCAACTAATTTCATGAAATCCTTTTCCATTAGTAGTATTATCTTGTAGGAAGTTTCTGAGAGTCTTTCTATGCACTAGTATATACTATTCGATGGGATTTAACATGATGAATAGTAAACATATGTAGCATTCAAGACCTTGGTGAAAATATTAAACTTGGTTGTTAATACCAAAGGTCTAGTCACCCATTTATCAATTTTCTTCTCCACGCTCCACACTACAACCTCCCAAAGTTCCTTTGGAGAGGCTACGAATGTGAATGATATTCCAAGGAACACGGAGATATGGCTTGGTTGAATTCACACCCAATTATGAGAATAAAACCAATCTAGGATAAGGCGATGGATTTGCTTAAAACAATAAGTTTTTTTTTCCATTGAATACTTGAGCCCAAAGAAAGATAAAATGTGTCAAGGCACTCCATCATATTATTGCAGAAGGGGAAATCGTAAAGAATGGTCAATACCTAATCATATACGAAGTGTTCATTTATAAGGCCTGCATTAGATTTAGGAAGGGGGTCTCATTAATAAATCCTAGTTCCACTTTATGGTTCAAGAGAAAACCAATTTCTTTTGTGTCCAAGACATACAATGTTGGACCAAGCAAGCATCATCACCAGATGGGATGGATCAATCCCACCTCCTCATACTTACATCGATTGATGGAGATACACGTCGAGGCTTCCACAAACAATGTTTCCATCACTTCAATGAAGAAAGGGCTAAATTCAAGAATGTTGAGCATTTCTAGGTGTTGATTCCTGGAAAAATTTCTAGTAGGCAACATGGAGAAAATGCCCAATCAAGGCCCCAATTAGGCCTATACTTGTTTGGGGTGGAAATCCTCACTGGTATGTGGGCCCGATTGCCACTAAGGGGAATTTACTCTTTGAAAGGAGATTTTTCTTGAAGCTCTTCTAAACTATTATGAATAAAAACAAGGAACTAATCTATTTATGTTCTAAAGCTATACTATCCTAACTGGGATATAGAAGTAGTTCGTAGTATCCCTGTTTGGATTAAGAAGAATAATAAATATTGAACATGAGATAAACATAAGCTATCAAGCTATAAAAATAGTTCGTACAACTTGATAACAATTAAAACAAATACATGTCATCTTTAACTTAGTAAATAGTTACCGAGAAAAGGACGAATATGTAAACTCACATTCAGTATGGATGATTAGCATAAATTAAACATGAGATCAAGATAAGTTGTCAGACTACGAAAATAGTTCACATATCCAAGAAACAGTTAATACATATACATATCAATAATAAACTTGGTAAACAGTTATCAAGAAATCACAAATATGCATACTCATATTTAATTTATTATCGGTCACATAAAATTCAATCAAGAATGAAATGACATAACAATTTCTCAAATATTTTAACAATGGTGTAGAAATAAAGAACATAAACATTCATTCTTCGATAAATCTGAAAGAAAGATATTAATGGCTTGCAAAATTTGTATTTCATTAGCTTGAATAATAGTACCAAAACAACTAAAACACAATGTAGTTACTGCCACTTCAGGTCTTCAGATCCAAAAAAAAATGGCTTTTACAATAATGCACTTAGCTAGCCTCTAGAGTTTCCAACCCCTTGGTGCTTGATACAAAATTATATAAATAAGATTCAATCTAACGGAAAATCGAAATTTTTGGAAAACTCAAAATAGATAAATTTCTTAAAAAGGAAATTTGTTGCAACTTTGAAGGGTCATTTATTGACTCTACTTCTTTCATTTCTTGATCTCCTTGATGTAGATTTTCCATTGAGAAAAGTTCTCCAAGGTTTGTGAGATGAGTACATGAGTTGACTTGTCCAAATTAATTTCACAATAGAAAAATTTCCCCACGATAATGCTAATTTATCTTTGTAACTTGGAACAAAAGTTGTTTATAACCATTGTGCATGTTTCTTGATTGACAAGGAATTGATTGATTGCTTGCATATGCCACCTATATAAACCTTGAATTAAACCTTCAATGACTTTTCTTTGCTTTTGGAGATCAGTAAAGGAAGATACTCCCAACACTAAAACTCCCATAAACTACGCATTAGGTATATCAAACTCAATGATGATATCTACTGCATTATCCAAAATGTTAGAACAATATTTGATTGCATTTGTGACTGGGCTCTGTGAATGGTTCTGTTTCTGCACCCAAGTATCTAGAGATATTTGGATTTTGAGTTTTCCTAGCTCAGAAATGGGTGAGATGTTATCTGGAGATGATTTGTATTTTTCCTACCAATTCTTCACTTTCTCAAATGTATCTTGAACATGTTTAAATTCAGACATTTTATCCTTGATAATATTTAATAAATCATCTAGGATTTTATCGAACTTCTGAACATGACTCAAATTTTGATAATAAACTTCCTAAGATAATTTGAGTTGTTCATTTGATGTCAAAGCCTCGTTCCTTTATGGTTTCTCATGCCAATTGTTTACCCTGCAAATCTTTGACTTGTGAGGAAAGTTGATCTATTTGTTTGTCCTTTTTCGTGGTCTCTTTTGCAGATGTTTCCTGGAACTACTTTTTCTCTTGTCTGAAATAGTTTTCAAGATTATTAAATTTGATCTCGATGTTCTTGTTTAATAGCATCAATTTGATTTTGATAATCTGCCTCAACTATAGACTTTTGTTGTTGCAAATCATTCTCAAAAGACTTAATTTTGTCTTGCTATTGACTTATAATCTTTTTGAGATTGTTAATAGACCACTTGTTAGCATGAGCAAAATCCCCCACTGAGTCTACAACTTCATCAACAAATTCTAGGCCATCAAGTTTTGATGCATCCCATGCCATGACTTGTTTAAGAGGAGTATCTCCTATTTGTTCCATTTTTATTTTTCGAGGTCTTCCCTTTACAATAGATTTTTTTATCAAGATTGAAAAAATATTCACCTAGAGGAGGTGTCTCCTTTACAACTGGCTCTAAAGAATCAATATAAACAATCTTAGTAGAAGGATTACCTGGAAATGATGCTAGAAGAGTTTTGGATATAACAATGATTGCAATAGCACCATGCTTTCTTTTGGTTGATTCTTTTGTGGATCATTTTTCTGTGGAGTCTTCAACTCTTAATTTGGCTGAGGTTGATTCCCCTACTCTAGTGGCTTAACCTACACATTATCTTAAGGTTGTGACTGATTTGTTTTCTTTTCACGGCCTTGGAGAGGTTGATTATCGGTTAAAAATATATTTCCTAAAGACAAGTTCCTACGTCTTTGAAAGGCTAGTTATTCATCTCTTTTAAGACCTTGTCGAATTTCTTCAATTCTTTTGCATACTTCCTCTTATGATTGATACCTTTGGAATACTTTATCAAAAGGAAGGTCTTCGAGTCTATAACCCCTAAAATTGCTTAAAGCTTGACAATGATCATGCCCAATGTTAAGAAGATCATGTTTTTTGAAAGCAATTTGAGACAATTGGATATTTTCAAGAGTTGTTTCCTCCACCCTGGCATGCTGATAGCTAGACAAGGAGAAAATCCCCTAGTTGATTGGAAAATAAGGCCAAGCATTCTTTGAACTTGATGTTAAAGCCAATGCTATATCTGTTCCAACTGTTTGATAAGCAATCTCCCTGAGATGTACCCTATCTGGAACATACTTGGGGAGAGCATGTGGTGGAGCCTCACAGCCATAGATCCTTATATAAGAGAAATATTATTCAATGAACCAATCACCAATAGATGAAATGCTCTCCATTGCATCATTTAAAAATCTAGGAAGTGGGTAACCATATAAGAGAGTTGACGTAAATGAATCATAAAGCTATTACAAACCTCATAAAAGCATTGTTTATCATTGAAACCCCAAAGTTTGCAGCAATAAAAATGGATAGGTTGTTGTGAAGGAGACCAATTCCATTTCATCAATGGAAAAGGAAATTTAGCGTAGATTGCATCTATTAAATAAACAGACATGAAAAACTGAGAAGTAAAACCAGGGGGAGCTGTCATTATTTTTTCAACTTGCCTCTTCAAGTTGTTAGATAAGATGACTGCAATAAATGTACAATAAATGTAAAGGAATCCTGAACTTACTTCTAATTCAGGAGAAAATCAAAGTTTACATGGAAATTCTATATAATTGAAGGTTAAAATTTGGCTCTAGATTCCCTTGTAAGTGTTATAAATGACAATTACTCATGGTCATATCACCATGATTTAACACACCGATGCTTTTATTCACAATATCAATAAACTTCATTATCAGGCTGTTTGTAATAAATTAACTTTACAACCTCGAGACTTGTTTAAATAGTAGAAATCAGGACTTTAATCCTATGTGTTTTATTGCTTTTAATCCATGCTTTTTTTTAGATAGAAATTTTACGATGGAAATCTATCCTAATACTTTTTCACATAGTAGATGATATATGAGTGGTAAATCCACAGCTTTGGAAATCTATCCTAATACTTTTTCACATAGTAGATGATATATGAATGGTAAATCCACAGCCTCCGGAATACAGGCTCGAACTCGTGACCTATCCCCAAACTAAAAAAGTGTACACACGTCTTACCGATTATACTTTTAATCCATGCTTACCTCTTTGCTTAACCCTTAATCATCTTCTAAATGATTCTCGGATATCGGAACATTGATTTTATTGCATATCAAATATTGCACGTCGAATATGGCCATGTGAAAATTTTTAATGGTATTCCGATATCCGATATCGGGAATGATGAGATGCTGACGTAAAAGATTATCGGGTGTCGAGATTTTGGAAAATAAAAAGGCATGAAAGCATGGTCTGATAAGCGATATTATTTATAATTTGAAGAGTTTCATTACTTTTGATTGGATTTTAAGGATTTTTTGAATTTTATTACAAACTTTTTAAATGTATTTACAAAATCGATAAAATTACAAAACAAATTAAATTAATGAAAATAAATCTAATAAAAAAAATGAATTCAAACTTTTTAAATGTATTTATAAAATCGATAAAATTACAAAACAAATTAAATTAATAAAAAAAAATTTAATAAAAAAAAATGATTTGGTAAAACATAAAGTAAATGAAGGGGATTTTAATTTTAAGATAAAATTTAAGGGGGTTGTTGGGGCTCAACATTGGATAAACAACCATTCTATCCTGTCATAAGTTTTTTTTTATAGTTGATTTTGATGAAAAAAACATTTAGTTCACATGCCTGACCCCATTGTGTGCCTTCCTAAATAACAATGGGAATGTTTATAATGTAGCACTCCTAGATGAAGTCCACTTACTCTAGTCTCACAACCTTCACCAATATATGTTTCAGTCTCAATACTATCACCTTGGCTAGATGTTGGTAGAAAGCGTTGAGGAGGGTGATTAGCTTTTTAATAGTGAAAATCTAAAGGTATTTTCCCTTAGGCATAAACTTAGTGAACACTTTTTTATCTTGGAATTAAGAGATTTCTTCCATAAGGATTCTTTATAGACTTGCAGAAGAGCTAGCCCAATGAATTCCCACACAACCTTGTAAAACTCACATGATAAACCACCGAGCTCAGGGGATTTCTCAATTGACATTTCTTTGGAGGGAAACTACCAACGTATCCAAGGAGATGGTTTGCTCATAAGCTCTCTTTTACTCTTCATAGAATCAAACAAGATCATTTCCATACATTTTTTCATGGCCATTTCTCTTTTATCCGTGGACGATTGCACTTAGAATACCATCAAGTAACGAGTAAAAAAACTTGCACTTAATCACTTCTTGGTGAGTGCTACGACCCACTCTAGTCTTGAGGGTTGTTAATTGTTCTCCTGCCTCCTTGATGACAATGGCCTTAAAAAAGGCCTTTGTGGCTCATCATCAATTTTGAGCTAGTGGAGTTGAGCTCTAATTTGGGCCCCTAGGACTCGATAAGTTTCATCCACTCTTAGTAGATGGCATAAGTTCTTTTTGTGTGAACCCACTTTTCTAGTTAAAATTGACTAGCTTGAAGGGCTTTGGAAAACTTCTCAAATTATTCTTTCATAAAAAAAAACCTTTGTGGCTCTATCATCAATCTTCAGCTAGTGGAGTTGAGCTGTAATTTGGGCTCCTAAGACTCGATAAGTTTCATCCACTCTTAGTAGATGGCACACGTTTTTTTTTGTTGTTGTGTGTAAACCCACTTTTCTACTTAAAATTAACTAGCTTGAAGAGCTTTGAAAAACTTCTCAAATTATTCTTTCATAACTTGATTTTAGTTTTACGAATGACAACAATTGAATTCCATAACATTGTAGAAATACCACCATGTGAGAGATGACATCCACCCACCGCGTAATGAAACCATCTTTCCCATGAGTCCAAGGTGAAGTACTCATGTTTGGTCTCTCCTTTAATGACCATTCTCTATAGTGCTCCTATGTGTCAGCGTAGATTGGAGAGGGAGTCACTTAGAAAACTTTGTTCTCGACCCTCTGTATATTTCTAAGCAACATTAATAAAACTACTAATATTTTAATAAATATTTAATATGGAAACAAACTTGAAAGTTAAATTTTACTTGAAAAATTTAAATGATTCGAATATTTCAATATTCCCCTTGACTTGGCATAAAATGTTAATATTACATGTTAAAGGGTTACAAGGTTGAGCAAGGTGGGAGATTGAGTAAAAGACACTCTAAGTCCAAGGGAACAGTGAAAAGCAAGTTCCATGAAGTCTCTCAAAATTCCAAGTGTAAGAAGAGGTGGAGTAACCCACACTCAAGCCCTACTATTCACCTTCCAAAAAATTGCCACCAACCTCTTTTCACATTACTCGAGGAACTCAAGGGGCCATTCACTTACCATCCAGAGGGTTAACGATTTTCAAGGAGACATTACCTCGTGGTCCTTACCTCTCAAGATCAAATGAAAAATCACAAAACTTGTTTAGTTTCATTTCATTTACTCAAACTTATTTAATTTCCCTATGTGGGCCATAGCATGCAAACCCCCTTAATTGCTTTTAAACTAAATTTATACTATTTAATATCATTGTTTTATTAATTTATTCTCAATATGGCAGGCAATATCTCTTTCCACTTTAAAGGATGAAAAAGTAAAATTATTGTGGAGCTAGAGGGCATGGAATATCAAATCAATTGAAATGGAAAAGTAAGTAACTAACAGAGGAAATGGAAAAGTAAAATCACTGTGGAACTCAATTGATGGGGAAAAAGAAAATCATAGTCCTAATGGATAAGTAATGGATAAGTCTGATGAATATAAACCATGATTGCTACGTTATGGGGATTAAATGAGAAATATTATAATATAATGAAATCTCTCATCATTGTCTTGCTATAGGTGACCACTCCTTCGTGTGATTGAAACTTTGTTCATGAGGATCAAGGTAGGACCTTCATGTCTTTTAATTGGGACCCAATGGGATACCATCTTTAGTTTTGTAAGGAGTGGCCAGTGGAATAATATTTTAAAATTATCACTGAATGGATTCTCCTCTCTCTTGAATTTTTATAATAAAGATAACATAACATGTATTATTTCTTTGTTGTTCAAAAGAATCATCTCAAATAACTAAGTTCTAGGTTCTTCTAAGATCATGATGATGATATCCAACATTTTTGTTCTATTATTAGTATAGCTATTTGGGCTTTTAAATAATATATAATACATATTCTTTTTTACAATGAAGAAATTATTTTTATAAAGAAAATATTACTAAATTATATTTTTATTTTTATAATTTTATATAATTAAATAATATTATTAATCAAAGAGGATAATAAATATTTACTCTACAAGAGTACTAAATGTTATATAAGTTGAGATATATATCATTAGATCTAAAACATTTTAGATTTAATAATGTATATCTCAATCTACAACATTTATTACCAAGATACATATTATTTATTATAAAAAACAACATACATGTGAAACAAATATTTTATTTAAAAAAATGACTTACCACTAAAATATTTATGATTTTTACAATTTATTTTTATTTTTATTTTTATTTTTATTTTTATAGTGGATGAAAATTGACCATGTATACTTGTTATGCTTCCACACTCTAGTCTATTATACCTAGGATCTCACTTCTTTCTTTGGTTACAATTTCTCACATCAATTTTAGTTTTTTTTTAAATCATTAGTCTTTCGTTTTTAAAATTTGTTTATTATTATTGTATTTTTTTATAAATTAAAATTTATTTACTCATCACTTTGTGTTATTTTAGGGGTTTGTTTTTTTTATTTGTTTTTCTAAGATTTTAATTTTTTTTTTGCTAATTTAAATTTTTTTCTGGATGTTGATGATCATATACCTTGTGATTAACCTACATATAAGTTATGTAATAAAGAGTTCAAATCGAAAGAATATTATATTTTCTAAGTGTTTTCTTCTTTGATCTAGACTTCATGATATATTTAAATTTTAGGTATAGTTTAGTGAAATATTTGCATGTTGTAGTTGATCCAACAAGTCATTGATCCTAGGAAAAGGGCATCGATTCTTGAGGGTGTTTTGTTTTATAGATACTTGTATCCAATACATATTTTCCAAGTCTCATCCTTATTGAGTACAAAAATAATAAGTGACCCAGATGAAGAGGTACTCAACCTTATAACTCCCTACTCCAACAAATCTTACCATTATTTCTTCACCTCATCTAATTCTGATATGGAATTCTTATATAACACTATGTATGGTAAATGAGAAACTAGCAATAACTATATCCCATGATTCTCTTCCCTCTTTGGAGACATACCTTTTGGCTTATGTAACACTTGTTTGTATGGCTTGTAAAAGGTCTTCTAGGTGACACTTATGTTATTTTGTATATCCTTTTAAATTTTATTTCACTCCCACTAATTCATTGTCTAAGTTTTGTCTCAAGAAGGGTAGTCCATACTTCTTGCTTGAGATGATCAATTTCTTAGCCTAGTGGGCACACACCAAAGATACCTTAACATTCCCCTTATGTGGATTGGTGATAATATATTTACCATCCTTAACAATTGGTATTGGTTGGCCTTTCTCTTGAATATGGCATTCCTCATATATATTAGGGCTACCAAACACTACACCACACATATCAAAGGGCACTACATCGAATTCTACTTCAACAATACATTTGTACTAATAGTAAATCTAAGCTTATACTATATGCTAGATTTTAACTCTAAATCATTGTTCGCCCATCCCAAGGGATATGGACGAGGATGATGATACACCTATAAGCCAAGATTAGGTGATGAGGTCCTTTGCAATGAGATTAGACAATGTCCCAAAATTGAGCAAATTGTATACCCCATTCTTCTTGATCTCAATCTTGATATGGAAAAATTCCATCATCTCCTTCTCCCCATTGTTATGGATGTTACTGAAGTTCACCTCATTTTGCATTGTTTTGTAGACAATTTTCTCATCCATATCTAAGATGCCTTTTATTTCCTCTCTTGCTTCCACACCAAGAAGGTTCTTCTTCTTGGAAAACTTCTATTTAAGGTTCTTGGTATTCCACTATGGATATAGCTTCAAAATTTTGTCTTTGGTGTGACAACCAATCTCCACAAGTACAAATTAGCTAAATTGTTACCACAATAAAACAACTAAAAGATGTATGTAAGCTAGTATTTTTTGGGAGGCGATTAATGGTGGTATAATCATTGTCCTTTGTAATACAACTAAATTTTAGTAGTATCTCTCTTAGTCATTAATTGGTTGATTTGATTCGTTACTTGGTAGTATAATTGCTTTCAATTTGTAGTATATTTACTAGTTTAATGAGTAATTAGTTGTCATAAAATTGTAATATATTTACTAGTCTAATGAGTCTTTAATTACCATCATTTGTAATATATTTACGAACTTAATGAGTCAATACTTGTTATTATTTTGTAGTATCATTATTATTCAACATAAATTTATATGATATGAATAATTCATTAAATGCCATGAATTTGTATAATATTATTGTACAATATTGATACCAATCCAATATCAATAAAACAAATATATAAAATTATATTCTTAAACAATAAATAATTTTTTTATACATATGAATAATGTAAATTAAAAGAATTATATTTAATAATTTAATCTCTTTCTAT
>ML796643.1:67433-172399 GCA_009831015.1 Picea engelmannii
TTCCATCAAATAGAGGGGGCTTAGAAGCTGAAGTCCCTTCATGACTCGTCATGTTTAAGCTTACAGATCTACCTTTAAATAAAAGGAACCTGCTCTGATACCAATTGTTGGAAATACTAAAACAACTGAGAGGGGGGGTGAATTAGTTGTTTATAAGCTTAAACAATTTTATACCTTCTTAACAATTATTAATATTTCTTCATATGTCATCAAGCAACATACATCATATGGACAGTAAGAGTAAAGATCATCAGTCACACATAAAATACACACAAAGACAGATTTTCACGAGGAAACCCATAAAGGGAGAAAACCTCTTCTTCTTCGAAATGATAGGTAGTCTTTTGCAGTTCTATACATCATTTACAATTGAGCACCAACTCAATGTGAGTCTACTACCTCTGTTTTACAAGCTGCAACTTGTTTGAGAGCTCCAACTCTCTGGTTTCTCTAGCACCCACTAGAAGGAAGCACCAACTCCCTTAGTATTCCAACACCAACTGGATGGAAGCACCAACTTCCTGAATGTTCCAGCACCAACTGGATGGAAGCACCAGCTTCCAGTTACACAGGCTCCAAACTGCATAACAGAGAACACCTGTTCTCCCTAGCACCACCCTGCCACCCTGGTTTCTCTGGCCACTACCAAATGGAAGCTACAACTTCCTGTGTTCAAGCTCCCACTTGAACCTCTGAGGACAAAAGTCCTCCCGAGCACCTCCCAACCACCCTCAAATATTAATGGTTAAATACACATTCAAATTTACAGATAAATCAGTTCTTACCAGTCTTTCTTCGTTCTATAATTCTGGTCTTCTGTTCACTGTTCTGCTACTCTTCTCTTATTCAACAGGTCTGCTCTGTATCATATTTTCAGTCATTCTGCTCTGCTTCTGTTCTGTCTATCATGTTTCTCTTCTTCTGTTCTCGCTCTGCACAGTTCCTTCACTTCTTGCTATGCCTCTGCTCATCTTCTTTTTCTTACTGTTTCCTCATTCTTCATTCCGAACCATCACATCCATTCAATCTCACACATTTTCTTTTATACCCTCTCCCTTAACGATTCCACTTCCCCTTTCAATAGGAAATCCGAGGACATCTGTCTTGGCAACTGAAACGCTAACCAATTCGACATCATAAGCCTATTTCACTTAACGGATTCATAACTGAAGCGTTAATGTGTGATGAACAACAACAACCCTCCAATCAATGCTTGATCCAACGGTTCAGATCCCATCGGGATTTCACTCATCGCAAATTCGGCATTCTCATTATCGATATGCACATGTACTCAGAATCCTCGATTCTCCGATTCCCGATATGCTCCTTTCCCGAGCTTTAGTCCTACTGGCTATAGGCCTTGGCCCCATAAGACCGTCAACACATGACCTCGGTCAAACCTCTCATCGGGGTTTCCGTGTTTTCGATGTCACTATACACATGCCTCCGGGATTCCCGATCCCCGATTTCCCGATGACAGAGATCAACGGTCCAGATCTCATTCTTAATCCAACGGCTGTGATTACATCGCAAAATCGCATATCGCGATTTCGGAGTTTCTGTTGCAGTGTGTTCTTGACAAATCAAAGTCCCGATTGCTGATGCCTCTGCTGACGTCACACATGATTTGGCATGTGTTAGATCCTGCCATGTGTCACTCTGATTCATGAATTGTATGTGCCTGATGTGTTAGATCTGCCTGACACCTGTCATTACCTGGTTGTGCCACGTGTTCCTAGCTGACGTAGACTGCTTTCGTGAATTAGATCGACGATCTAGATCGCATGTTGATCTGACGGTTCAAATTCAGTCGGGATTTCGCATATCGCAAAATCGGGGTTTTCGATGCATTGTGTTCTTCGCATTATGAAATCCCGATCCCCGAAACTCTGATAAGGCCTCCTGGCTACCATGCGTCCATACGAATGAATGGTCCAGATCCCTGCTTGATTTAACGACTGTGATCAAATCGCGAAATCGCATATTGCGATTTCGGGGTTTTCGTTGTCGAGTGAACTTTGCATATTGAAATCCCGATCCCTGAATTTCTGATGGCTTATCTCCCTCGTAACTTCTGCAGATCTGACGGCTATTGGCCTTTCGGGAAATTTGGATGGGATCCGCCAGTCACCATCTTCCTTCTTCTCAGCAAACTTCTGTACCTCGATCTTTTGTGGGCATCTTCTTCCATGCTGTTCCTCCTGAGCTTTACATTCAAATTTCTTATTCTGCCATCCTCTTCAAATCTCTTATTCTGCCATCTTCACTGTTGTCATCAATGACAAGCATTCATTGCATTCTATCCACTGAATTTGCCAACAACATGATGGTCATTGAATTTCGGAGGGTCTGTTCCCTGTTGAGTCAAGTCCTAGGTCTAAATAGTGATAAATATGTTGTTGAAGTCATGCTGGGTTTTCTTTTGATTTTTTTCAAGTCAGAGTCTGGTCAGTCAGTCTGAATTATTTTTGATAAATTCCTAGCTGACACCATTCACAAGAAGCTAGTGAATTTCCACTCTTTGAGACATTTCAGATACTATACATATTTGTTAAATATTTTCTTAGAAAGAAACCATGGAGAAATCCTTGAAGCATCCTTTGTATCTATTGAATGTAAAAGAATCACTTTTCTCATATTCATCAACAAGGTTATGTCAAGAATTGATTCTATAACTTTTAATACAAGTTTACCCAGAGTTTTGGAGGACATGAAGATTCACCTGCATCCAAATCCAAAAAATAGATTAGGAGACTGGGTAATTTTTATGCATTCAATAGTGATCTGGGTATATGGTTTTCATGAGTCTCCTTACTTGTTACCTGTTTTACTAACTGCCATCATTTTTTCTCAAGTTCATCAGGTAGAGAATGATCTTTGAGACAAATAAATTCATCAAATTTCATAGAGCCTATGACATTAAATTCCCCTTTGTTATTGGTCCTTTTGTTGTTAAGTTCAGATCATGTTCATCATAGGTTAATGCAAAACTCAAAGATTTTGTTTTTTCAGAAATACAAGGAAGAAAATATGATTCACATCAGATCATATCCAAGAGAAGACGGATGAATAAAAATGCACCTTATGAACATGAAAATGTGGAAGGATTGGATAAACTAGCTAATCTGGAAGTGTGTATTGATGTGGAAGCACCATTGCAGCAAGTAAAAACACAACAAGATCCTCAAAAGTTGGTGATTAAAATTCCCAAAGCCAGTGTGTACAAAAAAATAAGCATTTCAGATACTATGGATATTCATGTTGAACAAACTGGTAAAAAGAAGATGAAAATTGTTCAACCAAAGTAGATTGTAGATTTGGAAGATGAAGAACCTAGAGATCAAGTGAATTTGAACACTACGGAAAGTGGTACCAGTATTATAGAAATTGAAGAAAGAATTCATCTTGAAAGCGAAGGAAGCTCAAGAGCCTTTCACAGTCAAAAATATTATTTTGATAACCACTTGATACAACCCATTAGTCTAGAGAAGAACTAGATAAAACATATAATGAAAAAAGAAATGTGGCTTTGGGTTAAATGAGAGACTTGTTTCCTGAAGGGGAAAAATTTTCTCAACAGAAAGATTCCTTGTTCGTTGTGAGAGATACTAAAAATAAAACTTTTAATATTGCAGTTGTAGAGGAGGATAATGTGTCAGAGATTAAAATCAAATATGAAAATATAAGTGCCCCTAACAAAGTGAAATTCCACAAGCTAACCAATGACTTGTTGCATTATGATTATTTGAGTTTAAATTTTAAAAATTCAAAGATGACATCCTTAGCTGCAAAATTAGAAGGACAACTAAGACAAGAAAAAGTAGCCAACAAAGCTTGGAAAACTCAAATTAAAAGTATTGAATCTGAAGGCCCTCAAGGTCTGAAGTCTTTATTGGATGAAAAAGATAAAATAATTCACATTTTGAAGAAAAAAATGAAGATGCCTTCTACAGAACACCCACAAACAACATAATTGGTAACTTTAGAGCAGGAAAAATAAACATTTTGGAAGGAAGCACTGGATTATAAGGCTAGGTTTTTGAAGTTGGAAAAGGAAAAGATGGAATGGTCTCAAGAAAAGGTAGAGGTGGTGACTAGAGCCATCGTATTATCCCCTACTGCAGGAACTGGATCAACCACTGAAGACATTTTTCATTCCATGTCACAACTTAGTCTGAAAGAATGAGAGATCAAAGGGTTAAAGGAAAACATGGAGAAATTGGAGAAAGAAGTGTGCAAAAAGGATGGAAATATATCCCAAGTTCAAAAGGAAAAGGTTCTCTTGTAGGAGAAGATTAATAAATTGAATTTAATATTGAGAGGTAAAAGTCTGCTGCAAGGAGCTAAACATATCATATGGGACTCTATAGCTACTGAGGCCGAAAATTTTAGATTATATTTGAATTTTGTAAATAATAAAGATAATATAGCAATCACAACCAAGCATAGATGAATTGTTGTTAATGAGACTTTATCCAAAAATCCATTTGAATGGGAAAAAAATTCCATTAATCTTCACAACTCAGTTCCTCCTATAGATCTTCATACCATTGGGGTAAAATACAAGACTGCACTGATCATCTGGGCTAGAAGGATTATTACAAAACATGATCATTTGAAATCAGTTTTGAATAAAGCAATACAGATGGAACACAGTGTGAAAGATTTCAAGAACTTGTTTGAAGAATTGTTCATAAAGAGCCTTCTATCATTCTAGAATGGTAAAGGTAAGTTGCAGGATCAAGAAGAATATAATGCACTCTTGACTCAATCAAGGATGGACCACTCCAAATTTGAAACCACGGAGGAGGGTTTGAAAGGGGCTACTTTAGTTGATAAACTAAGTACATATTTTGAAATTTTAAATTAGTTTAAGACAGTCAAACTTGGTCTACCTGTCATGTCTTATGCCACTTGTATTAACTTGGAAATTTTAATGAAGGAAATGAAAGAATATGAGATTCCTTCCAAATTTCAATGTGTTGGGTATGTGTTATATTCTTTGCATGTGTGTGTGTGGGCGCGTCAGGTTCGACAACTGCGTCTACGGAATACCTAAAAAATTGTATATATTGTATGGTGAATGGTGAAATTCAATAATGAATATAAGAAAGGTTTTCCCAGTTGAGGGTTTCTGGTATAAAATTTCTGTTTAATCTGTGTATGAGCCATTGATTAAATTCTATTTTGCTTAAGAATCTATATGCATTGCTTTACTTCACAAGTTTAAAACTTACACAATGGAAGGAAATATTCAGATTGGGAAAGACCAAATATAATTTCCCAGGTTCAAGTAAATGATTTCCAGCCATCAACAAAAATAAAAAAAAATCAAATGAAGACACAATTGAAGTCAAAGGACGAAGATAAAGGACCAAACTACATAAATATTTGCAAATCCTAGATTTTGTGAATTGGAATTTTCTATTTTTAGTGTAATCAGTTCAAACCGAATGGAATCAAATTGTTGTATAAAAATTGTAGCTTTTGATGTATTTGTGGTTGGAAGAAGTACAAAGGGACGAATTGTACTGATCATTGTAATAATTTCTGAATCTGAATGAATACAAGCAGAGATGTCTAGATTTTTTTCATACCAAAGATTCATGTGGTGATGACCCGAAGTATGTGCTTCCTTTCATGTATGTTTTTATAGTTTGATATCTCTTCATCTGCAACCTTTCATATGTTTAAAATTGGATGTTAATGGGTCTGAAATTAATCTAAATGGTGCTTTAGATATAAGCAATTTTGAATTATGTTTTCTTTATTAACTCATCAAAATTCATCTCTTATGGTGATCTCATTGATGTTATATTTTTTCCTCTTTCTTCCATATTATCACAACAAATTAAAAGACTGAAAGTTCATCACCTACCTTTTGTAAATGTGTTGAACCTACACAGAATATATCTAGCTAAACAATAATACACACATTTGCAGAGAGAATTTGACAAAGAAGAAGAAGGAGAGAAAGAATGAAAGAATTCTCATTAACCGTATTCCACACTTAAAGAGTGAATAATTTACAATAGATATAGGATACATGAGTAAATAATATGACATAGTGGTGGTCTAGAGTGATCTGAACATACACCAACAGTTACGGGAGTGAACTTCCACCTAGTCTAGTCTCTCAGGCAGTTGCAGGAGTGAACTGCCACCTAGTTGAGTTAACTAGTCAACTAGTCTTTAGTTAAATGACTGAACAAAGAGTAGTGAGCAGTTAACTTAGGAAATCAAGGGTAATGCGCCAGTCTGGTGATGGTCCCAAGGAAAGTGTGCATTAGCTGGTGATGATCCCAATGTTTCATGGTGAAAAAACCAATGCATCATCTAAACTCAACTCAACTAGTCAAACTGAAGTGTCAACTGAAAGAGAATATTCTCCAGGTGGAATATTCTCACCTAAAATGTAGGAGACTGGATAATGACTAATTATTACTAATAAACAAGGAAAAACCTTAGGAAAAAGAAATCCTAGGTGTGTGTGAAGTAAGTCCAACACCTTGCCTTTTCTTCCTTGAAAAATCTACCTACCAAACACTATTTCAATTGTTTTCAGATTTGACTCCATTTCCCAATAGGTTCCCTTCCTTCTTTCCATCAAACCCCATAAATATTTCATCAAATCAAAACCTACCCATTAAACCTTTAAACAAGATCCATCTTCCAAGAGACCAAGTCACAAGAGAGATCCCTCACTGAATTGAAAGGGACAGTTTTCAGTTATGAAGTGGTTTTATGGTTACCTTTGTAAGTTGTCCCTTCATCCTAGACAATTTACTTAGTGTTAACATTTTGGCGCCGTTTCTAGGGAATGAAGGTTAAAGCATCCCTGGGATAGAACAACTTAAGATTTCATATTTGATTCTTGAGGGTAAAAACGAATCAAACATTTTTTTGGCTGAAAAACATTTACCTTGACGAATTGATTTTATAAGATCGGTAGGAAAAAGGTAACCTTATTGAGAAATCCTGGCTCCAAAAAATATTTACACTATGAGAAAAACAAATCCAAAACCTAAAGCATCTGTGTTTGATCCTAAGAAACTTTTACATCAAAGAAAAGAAATGGTAGTTGACTCAAGTACTTTTCTAGACATAATTCTATCATTGCCTAAAGATGGAGTGAAAAACATTGATGACCTTGATTTTGACATAAAATTTGAACAAACTTTGTTTAGATCTAAATCAAAGTCTAACTTGAAAGAAGTTATGTTTTATGAGAAGAAATTCCAATCTTTGATTTCTACTGTCCCCATTCAAACTATTGTCATTCCCAGTCAGATTGTTCAGCCAATCCAAAATCCTCCTAGAGCCATGGAAGCAAGATTTTCTCCCCTTGTTTTGCCTACTCAATTGCACGATTTAAATCAAAATTATAATCAAAGAATTAAGTCATATGATGCATAAGAGAATGTTTTAGCTCAGAAACACTTAGATTGGTTTAATGATTTTGCTGACTTGGAGGAGGTAGATGATGAGGATGTAAAAGTGAGGTTGTTTGCACAAATTATCTCAGGTGAAGTCAGGAAATGGTTTAAATCTCTTCCAGCAACAAGAATCCTTGACTTTATAACATTTGAAACCATTTTCCTTGCAAGATGGGGTGACAAGAAAAATCCTCTTCAACTGTTGACTCAGTATAATAACATAAAGAGATCACCCAGTGAGATAGCACATGAATTTTCAACCAGTTCCATGAGGGTCTATAATTCAATCCCAACTGAAGTTAAACCCCCTACCAGAGCTACCCAACTTCGTTATGTTGACTCTTTTGACATTGATTTTGCTTTGTTGCCGAGGGAAAGGAGATATACCACTCTAGATGACATGATGAATGATGCAATTGAAGTAGAAGTGAATATGATGGCATCAGGAAAGATTAAGCATAATCCTGATAATGATATGAAAAAGGTTCAAGGAGAAGCTCAACCCTAAACTTCCCAAACATCATATGAAAACATTTATTTAATGGTGAAAACTATGGAAAGGTTGGTGGAAAATCTATCCTTAGAAAATAAACTTGTCATCAGAGATCAAGCTGATTTTCAACATAGAAATCCAAATTTTAGAAGATAACTAGTCCCACAGATTAGATAGAGAGACCAAAGAAATCAAGGTGATCAACAAGTTAAACCCCCTTTACAAAATAATTATGTAAATGAGAATTTTGTTGAGTCTATTGAAGACAACATGCATTGCTGTGATGGTACTGAATCATATGTGTTCTTAATGAAAGAACATGATCAATTTATGTATGCAAATGATAAGTTTATGAAGGAAAATTATGATATATTGTCAATGGAAACATAAGATTATAAGAAGGGATTTCAAAATTCCATCATGCAGTTTCAGAAGGAATACAATCTCAAAAGTAAAAAGGTTCCTACAAACCCACCAAAAGGGAATCCTACAAAGGTGCCTCAAGTCAATTTTCCTTCTTGAAGTTAGCCTAAGAAAGACAATTTTGCAAGGGAGGTATTGGAGAAAGGAAAACAGAAAGAAGAGCCCCAAAAGAAACTACCAGAAGTAAAAAGGGATGCAGTCATCAAAGAGGTAGAAAAAATTCAATCTCCTTTTAATTTTGAAAGTGAAATGGAAAAAATAAAAATTTCCATTCCTTTCAATGAATTGATAAGGAATGGTGAATATAGAAGCCAAATCATAAAAATGTTGAAAATGGAAGAAGCATATGATACTTTGAATGTGGAATATGATCACCCTACAATTTTATTTGGCCCTCGGGTGCAAGAAAATGATGATGATGGTGATATACCTCCTTTCTATGCCATCCTTAAAGTTCATGATATGATCTTACACAATGCAATGCTAGATTCAGGAGCATCTCATAATTTGTTGCCAAAAGTAATCATGGATTAACTAGGTTTGGACATCACTAGACCTTACAAAGATATTTTCTCTTTTGATTCAAGGAAGGTAAAATGTTTGGGTTTAATCAAAGATCTGGTTGTGTCTCTATCTCAAATTCCATCCAAGAATCTGATCATGGATGTAGTTGTTTCTGACATCCCTCCAAATTTTGGCATGTTTTTGTCAAGATCATGGGATGCAAAGTTGAAAGGTACTTTGTAGATGGATATGTCTTATGAAACTATACCAATGTTTGGCCAAGAAAGGAGACTATAGAGGGAAGTACTATTGAAATACACGGTGAGTAGAAAAAGCAAGCCAAATAATCATTCTATTTATTATGTTGACACTGAGGTTGGTTCTTCAATTTTCTAGAATGACCTGTGCTTTGAAGACGAAGAGCCAAAGACTGTTGAATTTCCTGTGGAAGGTGAGGTTGATCCTCAAGCAGGGAAAATTTTAGACCAACAAAATAGAGAAAATGATGAGGTGTGGAATATGAATTTTGATGGAGCTTCTAGCAAAGAGGGAGCTAGAGCAAGCATTTGGATAATTCCTCCCATAACAAGTTCAAAACTTTTCTCTTACAAATTTACTTTTGACTGCACAAATAACATGGTTGAATATGAGGCATTGATTTTGGGTTTGAACACTTTGAAATAATTGTGTGCAAAAAGAATAGTTGTACATGGGTATTCTAATCTTGTCATAAATCAAGTTAAGGGAATATATTAGTCAAATAATCCCAGGTTAATGGCATATATAAATATATTTCTTGACTTACTTGAAATTTTTACAGAATATAACCTCTCAATGATTCCAAGAGGACAAAATATAATTGTTGATGCATTAGCCACTTTAGCCTCTATTTTCAAGATTCCTATATTTCCTAACAAAAAATATGAAATTGAAGTCAAGCACAAGCCATCAATACCTGACAACATCAAGTATTGGCAGATTTTTGAGGATGACAAGAAGGTGGTAAGATTTCTCCAAATGACTGATGAATTTGTCAACTCAAATATTGATGATGAAAATTGTTGTGATCACAAAGAAGATGCATTCATGTTCTCAAATGATGATTGTTTCCAAAATCATATTATTGGTAGAGATATTGTTCATCTTAAAAATAATATCATTCCCAAGGGTTTGGTCCCATTGGAATTTGTTTTTGATAATAACGATGTGGCAAGAAATCCCAAGGTCACTGCAAATGATGAAGACATAGAGGATTGTAACATTGGGATTGAGGAAGATCCCCAAATCATCAAATTTTCCAAGACACTCAGTCCAAAAATCAAACAAAGATATATCAACTTAATGAAGGATTTCCCAGATGTTTTTTCCTGGAGTTATGAGGATTTGAAGGTTTATGACACTAAGGTGATTTAGCATGTAATTCCAATAAAAGATGATCACAAACCTTTCAAACGGAAATTGAGAAGGATTAATCCTTTGTTTCTACCATTAATTGAGAAAGAGGTGAGAAATGTGTTCGATGCTAAGATTATAGTGTCTTTAAGATTCTCTAAATGGTTGGATAATTTAGTTCCTGTCAGAAAATAAAGTGGTGAAATCAGGTTGTGTGTAGACTTTCGAAATCTAAACGGGGTTTCCCTCAAAGACAACTATCCTCTTCCCAAGATGGATTACATTCTACGGAAAGTGGTTGGATCACAGAAAATGTCAATGCTTGATGTATTTTTTGGATACAACCAAATCATGGTACATCCTGATGAGCAAGAGAAGAAAACATTCACAACACCATGGGGTACATTCATGTATGACAAGATGCCTTTTGGGCTCATGAATGTAGGTGCAAATTTCCAAAGGGCTATGGACATAGATTTTGTTGATGAGAAAGATAAGTTCATTGTCATTTATTTAGATAATATTACTGTGTTTTTAGATTCTCATGATGAACATTTAAAACATTTGAGAAGGGTTTTTCATAAATGTAGGAAATTTGGCATTTCATTGAATCCCAAGAAATCTATCTTTGGAATGCAAGAGGGGAAACTACTTGGTCATATCATTTCGAAAGAAGGAATAAATATAGATCCCAACAGAGTGCCGCAATTTTGAATATTGACACACCTAGGAGAGAAAAAGAGGTACAGTCCTTTCTTGGAAGAGTAAACTTTCTAAGGAGGTTTATCCCCAATCTGGATGAGATCATAAAGTACATTACCAACATGCTAAAAAAAGGCAGTGAAATAAAGTGGATTCCAAAATCCAAGAGATATTTTGAGGATATAAAATTGGCATTGATCAAGGCATCAATATTGGCCAGTCTATATTATGCAAAGGATTTCATCCTTTCCTCTTTTGCATCATAACACACTATTGTTGGTGTCTTGTTGCAAAGAGATGAGAAATTTTTTGAAAGGCCTATAGATTATTACAACAAAACTCTGAGAGACTCTCCATTGAAGTATGCCATCATGGACAAGCAAGTATATGCACTGGTAAAATCCCTCAAAGAATTCAGAATGTATATCTTACATTCTCATGTTGTTGCTTATGTACCCAACAATTCTGTGAAAGACATTTTAACTCAGTCTAATCCTGAAGGAAGAAGACAAAAATGGATAGTTGTCTTGTTAGAGTATGACCTTGAGATAAATCCTACAAAGCTGATCAAATCTCAAGGGATTGCTAAACTGAAGACACAGTCAAATTATGATGTCTTGGGAATAAATTTTATTGCTGATCTTTCAGAAAATTCAAAGGAAGAGACAGTCCCACATGTATCCCGTAAATTCCTTGAATCTCCATGGTATGTTGAAATTATCTATGTGTTAAGGAATTTACAAGCTCCTCCTTAACTGAGCAAGACAAAGGCTAGATTTATGAAGTTAAAAGCAACCAAATTTTGTATTCTAGGTAATTATTTGTATTGGAAAGATCCAAGTGGGATTTTGCTAAGTTGTTTATTGGAAGGTGAAGTAAAATAGGATATCAAAGAATTTCATAAAGGTGACTGTGGAGGGCACCATTACTAGAAAACCACTGTGCACAAGATACTGAGAGTAGGGTTCTATTGGCCCAACATTTTGTCTGATGTATACAAGGAGGTGACCAGTTGTCATGAGTGTCATATTTTTGATGGAAAAAGAAAACTGTAGCCCTTTCCATTAAAACCTATTTTTGTTGAAGCACCATTTAGGCAATGTTGCCTTGAATTTATAGGAGAGATTCATCCACCATCTTCAGCTCAACATAGGTGGATATTGACAGCTACAGACTACTTCACCAAATGGATTGAAGAAGTTACAATGAGGCAAGCTACTGATGTTGTTATTATTCAATTTATGGAAAGTAACATTCTATCTAGGTTTGGTTGTCCATTCAAAATCATAACCGATAATGAAACATCGTTCAAGTCCAAGAGAATGGAAAAAATTTGCAGTGATTATAACATAATCCTTGGTCATTCCACAACTTATTACCCATAGGGTAATGACTTAACTAAGTCATCCAACAAGAGATTGACAATAATTATTAAGAAGATTCTATAGGAAAACAAGAAGGATTGGCACAAGAAACTAATTTATGCATTATGGGATGATAGGATCACCACCAAGAGGTCTATTGCTACATCCCCTTTTCAGATTGTGTATGGAACATATGCGGTTTTCCCTACTTCATTAGGGATTCTAGTGATGAAGTTTTTGCAAGAA
Source organism: Picea engelmannii (assembly GCA_009831015.1). Classification (NCBI taxonomy): domain Eukaryota; kingdom Viridiplantae; phylum Streptophyta; class Pinopsida; order Pinales; family Pinaceae; genus Picea; species Picea engelmannii. The sequence goes on from ML796643.1 coordinate 79,994, forward strand.
CATGAAGTTGAACCAAAGGATGCTCAAAGAAGGATAAATCAAGTAATTCACGTGCAAAAAATGAGAGAACAAGTGTTCAACAACTCACAACTGCATCAGGATAAAATGAAAAAGGTCTTTGACATACATACAAAGGATGATGATTTCAAGGTAGATGATTTGGTGTTGAAATGGGACGCAATAAATGAAGATAAGGGGAAGCTTGGAAAGTTTGACCACCTTTGGCTGGGACCATTCAAAATTGTTTCTTATCATGGGATAAATGCTTATTTACTGCAGGAGCTCAATGGAAATCTCATTTGTGGAGGACCTGTAAATGGCAAGTTTCTCAAACACTACCTTTCTTAAAAGTATTTTGGTCTTTCCATTTCATTGTAAATAACCATTTTTATTTTCCAAGAGACATAAGTTTAAGTTTTTTCATCTCAACAAAGTTTGAAGCTCGAAGAGAAGTCCCTAAGATTTTGTTGCAAATTACTAGTGTGAATTGAAATAGACAAGGAATTCATGTTTCTATTTTTTAGAAAAAAATCAGGAAGTTTAAAAAATATCCCAATGAATAAGGCTACTATATCTATATTTCTTTGGTGCCTCGTAGGGAGGATGACATCCCCAGTTGGATCCCATGTTAGTCACCAATAATTTTTTTTATGTCCAGGGGTTAGGATTCTAAAATTAGAGAAGGCGCTAAATGTTTTGGAGGAATGGCAAATTGGTAGGAAGGTTAAAAATGTTAGAAAGAAGTCAAATTTGTTGAAAAATTTAAATTAGATCGGGCCCAAAATAACCTTGATCACAATCCATCAAAATCGACGACCAGGAAGCATTGCAGAGTTTGAAGTTGCATGGGGGATAATTCTAAATGGCGGCCCCACAGTCCAAACCGTGGTTTCTATCAAGGAGTACGTGTCAGCATTTGACTAATTGCAGAAGGACAAGTGGGTTGTTCCAAAACCACCAATCCACATCTCCGCAAAGTGAAAAGTATAAAATGTCGATTTGAAATTTTTATTTTTTATTATTTTCAAAATTAGGAACCGTTCAAACACTATCGTGACCGCCATTTTCTATTGCATCCCAAATTTGCACCATTACAACTCATTTCCAGGTATTTATCCCATCACCATGGATCCCATAGTATTGTCAATAGCAGAGAAAGGCCCTGAAAGTAATGAGGAAGCCCTAATTTAAAGAGATGAAGATGCATTTGATCATCATATCACTATTTCTCCCATTTCTATGTCTCGAAGCAACTTGGATGATATAAATGGAAAGAGTATTCCATTTTTAGAAGCACTCCAAACCTCCATTGTCCCATATGCTGTCGAGGTTTCTTTCCTGTTTCCTGAATTCGTAGGTTGGTGCACTGAGCAATATTCCCATTCAGAAAGGGTAATTATCAATAAACAAGGGTCTAAAGGCCTGTGTAGAATAGATAATCTGTCAATTTGAAAGTCACTCAATATACCATAAGCATTTTCCTTTAATTATAAGTCATTCAATGAAGAAAAAGCGATTAGGGTTTACAGAGAATGTCATCCAGATCTCAAAAGTTGATTTCTACAACAAATAATTAAACCTGAACAAATTTCAAAGAGTATGTCCTTATCAACATGATGGTCATCGAAGTTCAGTGGGTCTGTTCCTTGTTGAGTCAGGTCCTTGTTCTATATAGTGATAAATATGTTGTTTAAGTCATGTTGGGTTTTCTTTTGATTTTTTTCAAGTCAGAGTCTGGTCAGTCAATCCGAATTAATTTTGATAAATTCCTAGCTGACACCATTTACAAGAAGCTAGTGAATTTCCACTCTTTGAGACATTTTAGATACTATACATACTGTTAAAAATTTTCTTAGCAAGAAACCATGGATACATCCCCAAAGAAACTTTTGTATCTACTGAATGTAAAATAATCACTTTGCTCATATTCATCAACAAGGTTATGTCACAAATTTATTCTATGATTTTTAATACAAGTTTACCCAGAGTTTTGGAGGATATGAAGATTCACTTGCAACCAAATCCAAAAAATAGAGCAGGAGACTGGGTTCTTTTTATGCATTCAATAGTGATCTGGGTATATGGTTTTCATGAGTCTCCTTACTTGTTACCTGTTTTCCTAACTCCCCACATTTTTTTTCTTGAGTTCATCAGGTAGAGAATGATCTCTGAGAAAGATAAATTCATCAAATTGCACATAGCCTCTAACATTAAATTCCCCTTTGTTATTGGTCCTTTTGTTGTCAAGTCCAGACCATGTTTATCATAGGTTAAGGAAAAACTCAAATATTTTGGTTTTTCATACATTCAAGGAAGAAATTATGATCCACATGAGATCATATCCAAGAGAAGACAAATGAATAAAAATGCATTTTAAGAACATGAAAATGTGGAAGGCTTGGATAAAATAGCTAATCTGGAAGTGTGTATTGATGTGGAAGCACCATTTCAGAAAGTACAAACACAACAAGCTCCTCAAAAGTTGGTGATTAAAATTCCCAAAGCCAATGTGTATAGAAAAAGAATCATTTCAGAGACAATGGATATTGATGTTGAACAAACTGCTAAAAAGAAGATGAAAATTGTTCAGCCAAAGCATATTGTAGATTTGGAAGATGAAGAACTTAGAGATCAAGTGAATTTAAACACTGGATGGAAAGTGGTACCAATGTTGTAGAAATTGAGGAAAGAAGTCAGCTTGAAAGTGAAGGAATCTCAAGAGCTTTTCACAGTCAAAAATATTATTTTGATAAAGCACCTGATACAACCTATCATTCCAGAGAAGAACTAGCTAAACAATATGATGAAAAAAGAAATGTGGCTTTGGTTGAAATGAGATATTTGTTTCCTAAACGGGAAAACATTTGTCAACATAAAGCTTCATTGTTCGTTGTGAGAGATACTGAAAATAAAACTTTTAATATTGTTGTTGCAGAGGAGGATAAAGTGTCAGAGATTAAAATCAAATATGACAATATAAGTGCCCCTGACAAAGTGAAATTCCTCAAGCAGACCAATGATTTGTTGTATTCTGATTATTTGAGTTTAAATTGAAAATTTGAAAGATGACATCTTTAGATGCAATATTAGAAGGACAACTAAGAAAGGAAAAAACAACAAACAAATCTTGGAAAAATTATATTAAAAGGCATGAGGCCCTCAAAGTGTGAAGTCTTTATTGGATGAAAAAGATAAAAAAAAATCACAGTTTGAAGAAAAAGTTGAAGATACCTGCTACAGAACACCCACAAACAAGATAATTGGTAGCTTTAGAGCAGGAAAAAGAAACATTTCGGAAGGAAGCACTGGATTATAAGGCTAAGTTTTTGCAACTGGAAAAGGAAAAGATGGAACAGTCTCAAGAAAAGGTAGTGTTGGTGACTAGAGCTATGGTATTATCCCATGCTGCAGGAACTGGATCAACCACTAAAGAATTGTTTATGCCATGTCACAAGTGAGTTTGAAAGAAGGAGAGATCAAAGGGTTAAAGGAAAACATGGAGAAATTGGAGCAATAAGTGTGCACACAGGATGAAAAGATATCCCAAGTTCAAAAGGAAAAGGTAGTCTTGCAACAGAATATTAATAAATTGAATTCAAGATTGAGAGGTAAGAGTATGTTGCAAGGATATAACCATATCATATGGGATTCTATAGCTGCTGAGGCTACTTAATTTAGATCATATTTGAATTTTGTAAGTGATAAAGATAATACAGAAATCACAACCAAGCATAGATGCACTGTTGTTATTGAGACTTTATCCAAAAATCCATCTGAATGGGCACAAAATGCCATTAATATTCTCAACTCAGTTCCTCCTACATATCTTTAGACCATTGGGGTAAAAGACATGATTGCATTGATCATATGGGCTAGAAGGATTATTACAAAACATGATCTTTTAAAAATAGTTCTAAATAAAGCAATATAGATGGAACAAAGTGTGCAAAATTTTAGAACTTGTTTGAAGAATTGTTCATAAAGGGCCTTCCATCATTCTAGTATGGTAAAGGTAAGTTGCAGGATCAAGAAGAATATAATTCACTCTTGACTCAATCAAGGATGGACCACTCCAAGTTTGAAACCCTAGAGGAGGGTTTGAAAGGGGCTACTTTAATTGATAAACTAAGTACAAATTTTGAAATTTTAAATCAGTTTAAGATAGTCAAACTTGGTCTACCTGTCATGTCTTATGCCACTTGTATTGACTTGGAAATTTTAATGAAGGAAATGACAGAATATGAGATTCCTTCAGAATTGCAATGGAAGGAAATAGTCAGATTAGGAAAGAACAAATATAATTTCCCAGGATAGAGTAAATGATTTCCATCTATATACAAAAACACAACAAATCAAAAGAAGAAACAATCAAAGTCAAAGGATGAAGATAAAGGACCAAACTGCAGAAATATCTGCAAATCCCAAACTTTGTGAACTGAAATATTCAATTTTTAGTGTAATCGGTTCAAACTGAATGGAATCAATTTGTTGTATAAATATTGTAGATTTTGATGTATTCGTGGTTGGCAGAAGTACAAAGGGATGAATTGTACTGATCATTGTAATAATCTTTGAATATGAATGAATACAAGTGGAGATGTCTAGAGTTTTTCATACCAAAGATTCATGTGGTGATGACCTGAACTATGTGCTTCCTTTCATGTATGTTTTTCTAGTTTTCTATCTCTTCATCTGCAACCTTTCATATGTTTAAAATTGGATGTTAATGGGTCTAGAGATCGAGTGACAAGAGAAATCCCTCTCTGAACTGAAAGGGCTAGTTTTTAGTTCTGAAGTGGTTTTGTGGTTACCTTTGTAAGTTGTCCCTTCAGCCTAGAAAATTTACTTAGAGCTAACAATATGAAACAATTAGTATTATATACAATGAATATTTGTAATCTACCATACATGTGGGATAACCTCTATGAATAAAAATTCGAATTCTCATGAAGAAAGCACGAAATTAATCCAAGGGCCCATATTTTCCCATGAATTTTGATCAACAGTGGTTGAACGTTAATCTTCTGAAGGCCATAACTTCAGCTCTGGGTGGCGGAATCGCACAAAATGCATACCATTGGAAAGGTATTTAAATGTAGAAGATGATGTTACATGTTTCAAATGTTTAATGTTTCTAAATTTTTCATAGAAATTAAAATATCATTCAACTGCATTTTTAATGGGTCTGTGTGACAACTTAACTTCACGAGCTCATATCTTGAGATCCAGGCGACAAATTTGGGAAAATTTTATTTCGTTGGAAAGATAAGATAATGAAGATCGCATAAGATGTGGTTTAAAGGGCCTAAAATATCTACATCCTTTCCATAAAATTAAAACACAGTCATTTCTTAAAGGAGGCAACAAATTAAAATTATTCGAAATACAAATTTATTTAAAAAACAATTATTTAAGGATTTTTGGGGCCCACTTTAAAGCACACATATCAATGACTTCAAGTCATTAATGAGATTCCAATTTTATGATAATCAAAGTGATATTGTAAAAAATAAAAAAGAATTTAAAGAGAAAAAGGAAAAACCATAACTACTCAAGTAGTTAGAAGAGCATTTCTTTAAAAAGGCGAAAAGAGAGACTTCATGAGTTCCAGAATTTATTGTTGAGAGGGAATTCAAAGGATAAAGAGAGAGACATACCAGCCATCATTATGTAATCATGATTTTGATCAGCAAACAAATATTTTCATTCTTCTCGATTCTTTTCTTTTTCTACATTGTTTTCTGAAAGCTTTGTGTTTGTATTCTTGAAACAATCATGGGGCTGAGTTCTCAAGTGTTTTTCTTGTAATATTCCAATACTTTTCATATATGATCATGGATCATTTGCAGCCATATATGTGAGTGTCAAATGGATTTTGTATATTTTTAGATATATTTTATGAGAAAGACTCCACTTGATCTTGACTGTATCTTGTAACTTCGAGTTTTAAGTATGAGATATTTGAGGTTGACCTATCAAATCCCCTTCCATTTTAACTGCAATACTCTTTTAATTTTTTTTGATATGATCATAAATATTCTCTCTTTTCTCTTGTGAGGAGATATGAATGTATCTATAGAGGATTATATATGTGGTGTTGAGTATTTATATTTTATGATATTGAAGTTCCTCTTCAATCTTTTATTTGTAAAGAACTTCTTACTGCACATAAAGATCATATTGGGTTATTGAGGAACCATTTTCATATAAATCCAGGAAATAAATATTTGGGGTTTGTTGCCTAGCACTCTCCCTAATCCAAGATATTCAAAGATATATATTTTAGCCAAAGAGGAGAACCACCTCTCTAAAAATGAAGGGGGGACTAATGTACTCATGATGTTGTTGTTTTGGTATTGACAGATCCGAGCATCAACATTTTTTGCGACCATACTAGGGACCAATTTATTTTCAAGATATTTGAGGCCTGCCTTAGATCAAATTGAAGAACCAAAAATCTCCATGGCTCAAATTTTCGAAAAGAAGATTCAAGAAAATTGTTTCTTATTTTAAGCATGTCTCACCTTTTTTATAATTTCAAAAAGAATCGAGAAGCACCAAATATTTGGGAGAATGAACTCCGTGAAAACTCCATTGGAAAAACTCAAAGCGAAGGATTTCATTCATGTCATGATGATCCTTTATATTCTTCATCAATCCCATAAATGGATTTACAAGACTCATCAAAAGGGAGAAATACCCAAAGAAGGAAGAAATTTCATAAAACCCTTTTAAATCTACCAGAAGTAGATTTCCAATTGCCCGATATTTCTATTGAAATGTTTTCTACATTCTTTGGGGATGCTTCAGAATATGCAACGAAACACTTGATTAATTTTAAAGGTGCATGTTATGATTTCAACCTCACTGAAGGCAATGTTACATGTAGATTATTCTTACAAACTCTACATGGGAATGATCTTGAATGGTATAGTTCATTAATGCCTAGCTCCATTACCAGTTGGGATGTGTTAGAAGATTCATTTGCAGAAAGGTTCATCCCAAAAGTGCATTCATATGTTTTTTTTTATGCTTTAAATGTTGCTACCCAACCACCCTCTCCCATATGGAAGCAACATAACAAAGTGACCAATTTTGAAGAAGAATCTAATAAAAGAGTGGATGAAATTTCTAAGTCAATTCATGTTGAAAATTCCAAATTACAAGAAGAAAACTTAAGCCTCCTATATACTCCATATGAAGATATTTCAAACAACAAATTTGAGAATGAAATTGAGGAGCCTCCACCAAATACACAAGAATATTTCATCCTTGTAATAGATGATGGAACATCACAAGATAACTTGCAACAAGAATAATTGATGGAAGAAATGAATTTTGAGAAGAATGATGAGCAAGCTCACCTTTACAATAAAGAAGAGTCTTTTCAATAGATTTTTGATGAACCAATAACCTTGGAAGTGGTTGGAAATAAGGAAAGGTATGAATGTATTCTTATGTTGAAAACTCCTTAGCCAATCAAAGAAAATAATATTCTTGAGTAGCCAAGAATTGATTTTATTGAATTATGGTTCCAGAGAATTGCTGGTCAAACAAAGCAATTAACTCTTCACTACACTTGGTATAATTTTTCTCCAGTACATATTGAGAATTCCTCTGACTCATTGGTACAAATCCCAACATATCTCATAATTTTGGAGTTCATTCCACAAATTAAATGAATGCTTGAATGACTCCATTGAAAGTCTTCCTACACCTAAGGTGCCACTTTCTTTCAAGTAAGTTAGGTTAGGTAGATCATGTATGCACATATTTTGTTTATTTAGTTCAGTTTTGCATAATAAGGTAGTCTTTATATCGAAGTTTGAAGATAACTCCATGAAAGAGAAGAATTACAAATTTTTGAAGATATAATTAGCCATATTTCAAGCCATAGATGACCAAAATTTGGTAATCTATAAGTTCATTTTTCAATCCTCGGTCTCAACTTTGTCATGCATTTTCGGATCATAAATTCGTTTCCGTATGCCTAAGTTATTCAAGATATGCTCTAGAGGTCCGATTTTGAAGAATACTTCTAAGTATCGTGTTCTTCTCTCATTTTTTCTATTTTTGGCTAAGTATTCTCATCACTTATTTCTCTCACCTTTCATCTCCATCCATGTCAACACTTAACCATTTTTCTCTTTTTCACCCGACTCCACTCCTACCCTTCTCCTTACATCTCCACCCCCTTATCCCTTATCCTCCCATACTTAGCCATATTTCAATATATGGCGGGGGAGGACACCCACCACACTCCTTCACCCTTCCCCCTCACCTTCCTCACCCCTTCTCCCACTATCTTAATTTATCCTCCCTCACTTATGCCATCTACATTTCTCCTCTTTCCCCCTAACTGCTCACAATCCTCGTCGGGTTCACAGACACCTGCCATCCCTCGTTCATTTACTCACCTCATCTTCCCATCACTGTGAACCTGCCATCCCTCGTTCATTTACTCACCTCATATTCCCATCACTGTGAACCTGCCATCCCTCGTTCCTTAAATCACCTCACCTTCCCATCCCCACGAACCCTCCATGCTCATAATTCTGCTGCCTACACTTTAACTTCCCCCTTACATCAACCTACATCACCCGTATCCCTCCACCACCTACAAATTACCCTTTCCCCCTCTCATATCCTTACCCTCACCATATTTAAACATTTTTTAAAGTAATATAGCTCGTGGATGGGTGGAAACCAGTCATCCCTCAATCCCTTACTCACCTCACTCCCCAACACACCAACACATCCCCAAAGCCTACAAACTACCCCATCGATATTTCTATTGAAATGTTTTCTTCATTCTTTGGGGATGCTTCAGAAGATGCAAAGAAACACTTTATTAATTTTAAAGGTATATGTTATGATTTCAACCTCACTGAAGACAATGTTACATGTAGATTATTCTTACAAAATCTATGAGGGAATTATCTTGAATGGTATAGTTCATTAATTCCTAACTCCATTACTAGTTGGGATGTGTTAGAAGATTCATTTGCAGAAAATTTCATTCCAAAAGTGCATTCATATGTTTTTGCTGATGCTTTAAATTTTGTTTCCCACCCACCCTCTCCCATATGGAAGCAATATAACAAAGTGACCAATTTTAAAGAATAATATAATCAAAGAGTGGATAAAATTTCTAAGTAAAGTCATGTTGAAAATTCCAAATTATAAGAAGAAAACTTTAGCCTCCTATATACTCCACATGAAGATATTTCAAGCAGAAAATTTGAGAATGAAATTGAGGAGCCTCCACCAAATACAAAAGAAGATTTTATCCTTGTAATAGATGATGAAACATCACAAGATAACTTTCCACAAGAAGAATTGATGGAAGAAATGATTTTTGAGAAGAATGATGAGCAAGATCACCTTTACAAGAAAGAGAATCTTTTCAAGAGATTTTTTATGAACCAAGAACCTTGGAAGTGGATGGAAATAAGGAAAAGGATGAATGTATTCTTATGTTGAAAACTCCTCAGCCAATCAAAGACAATAGTATTCTTCAGCAACCAAGAATTTGTTTTATTGAATTATGGTTCCATAGCATTGTTGGCCAAACAACGCAATTAAATCTTCACCATACTTGGTGTACTTTTTCTCCTGTACATATTGAGAGTGCCCTTGACTCATTGGTACAAGTCCCAACATATCTCAAAATTTTGGAGTTCATTCCACAAATCAGATCAATGCTTGAGTGGATCCATTGGAAATCTTCCTACACCTAAGGTGCCCCTTTCTTTCAAGTAAGTTAGGTTAGGTAGATCATGTATGTAAATATTTTGTTTCTTTAGTTCCGTTTTGCATAATAAGGCAATATTTATATCGGATTTTGAAGATAACTCCATGAAAGAAGAAGAATTACAAAATTTAATATGACTCCATAGCCCAATGGATAAGGAAGTTGGTCTTGAGATTTTGATGTTCTCAGTAACCCATAGGGGGTCACTATCCCACAGTTGGAGCCAATTGTTGACCAAAATTTATTCATCTATATTTTCCCACTCTTGGATTCATAAAATCATTGATATCAAAAGAAGACAATTTTTGAACTTTTATAATTTCATTATACAACCCTCAATCTCAACTTCGTCATGCATTTTTCAGATCAGAAATATGTTTGTGTATGCCTAAGTTATTCAAGATTTGGTCCATAGGTATGATTTTTAAGAATCTTTCTAATTATCGTGTTCTTCTCTCCTTTTTCGATTTTTGGCTAAGTATTCTCATCACTTATTTCTCTCACCTTTCATCTCCATCCTTCTCAACATTGAACCATTTTTCTCTTTTTCACCTGACTCCACTCCTACCCTTCTCCTTATCTATCCACCCTCTCTACTCCCTTATCCCTTATCCTCCCATACTTAGCCATATTTCAAGACATATTTCAATCTATGGTGAGGGAGGACACCCACCACACTCCTTCACCCTTCCCCCTCACCTTCCTCACCCTCGCTCCCACTATCTACATTTCTCCTCCCTCACTTCCACCGTCTACATTTATCTGCTCCCCCCCTCACTACTCACAATCCTCGTCAGGTTCGCGGACACACGCCATCCCTCTGTTAGGCATAAATATTGTCATTTAATTCCGTTGTAGTATTTTCCCAACTATTTAATTTGTCAATCCAAGGTTCATAGTCTTATGAAGAACACACACTATATATGCAGGACTAAAGTGGAAGTAATCTAATCTAAATTGTTGAAATGAAATTAATCTAGGAAAGCATTGAAATACTAACTAGGAAAGTAAGAAATTGCATAAGGGAAAAACAATACAACATGTGAAGAGTTGAAAAACAAATGACATATGTGAGTAATAACAAATGAGATAGACATGACTATTAGATTATAGAATTATATTATATAATACATGTGTGGCTCATTATATAGAGCTCACTGATAGTTATTAGATCTAACTTATTCCAATTATAGGATGAGAGGTTGAGCAAATATCTCAACCATAAACATGAATCTAGGATCTCATAAATCCAACTCCCTAACAAACTCCTAATAATAAGATCACAAAACTCACATAGAGATTGACTCTACTTCTTAATACATCATATTAGATAAGTAGGAATTATATATTCCAACACTCTCCCTTAATGACTACTTATCTAAATATCTTTGTGGTCATATCTTCATCACTATCATGGCTTCAATTTTTCACTTGAGCTTGCTTTACTACGGGCTTCATCCTTGAACTTTATTTTCTTCCTCTTGCATCTTGTACCTGTATATAATTATTGATGTCCATATAAAACACAATCCATCTATCAGAATACATGGGTCATCTACCGCTGTAACCGCTAGTCCTCTAGGAATTGTTTTTAGCTACATATCTCATCAATGTTAAACTCTCCCTTAAACGTAACTTGGTCCCTCACACTATGAGACTCACAACTTGGTCTCACACTTTGAGATTCTTCCATCTCACATCCCCACCTTGAATCGAAGATCCAAAGTCTCTGATTCAACATTAAGCTAGCATACGAGTACACCTGCCACCCTCGTACCTACCCTAGTGGTTAATTTCACAACTTGATACAACAACCTCTCTACCTATGAGAGAGTATCACATTCTGTGATCACATGCGCTTCTGCGCTACAACATGTATGCCTGTTTATATCAGGGTTTACAACAAACCTGGGGAAATTATCTTGCCCATGGCCAAGCATTACAATTTGGACCATAACCTGGGGTGTTGGTTACAACCGATCATGCACCCCTTACAACAATTCAATCAGGTACATAAAATATCAACAATACTCTCACCAATCATATGCCCAATATTACAAGCCCATTACATATGTCCATTTACATCTCATCATCATTCTTGACTAAGACACACATATAACCACTTCACACAACTTGAATAAAATAAATACTCACAACTTCAAACAAAAAATATCACTCACAACTCAATCTCACTTTTGTGACTTGATTTGGAGGATGTGTGAGTCCGATGGAATGAGCATGTACAACTCACTTCATTTCGTTATAACACATCCATTCTCAATCAACACTCCAGTAATATGTGATGGCACCACCTCCATTCCAAATGAAGAACACACGGGATCCTCACGTCCCCTCAACTATGGTCAACAAGGATCCAACCAACCACAACACAAAATGGAATCATAAACATTGATATTTGTGTTGAAGATCCAATTGCAACACCCAAAGAAATGTCCAATTTATCTTTCATGGAAAACATCACTGCACTTGCATGCTCTGCAACATTCCCAACTAATGGAAGCAAGATAATACTCATAAATGAAACTGACATTTTCCAGTTATCAGATGCCCCCTGGATTGCATTAACAAGGTAACTGGAAAGAAAAGAAACAAATGCAGTCATTATAGCTAGCCATAATATTGCTTCCCACAATGTTAGCTCTGGAAGATCATCTTCCTCTGACCCTCCATCATTTCTCTCACCCTCAACACCGCAACCGTGTTTCATATTTCATGAAGCTGCAATAACAGCAGTAGGCCCGAAAGGTAACAACAAGTTAATCTTGTTCTGGAATAACACCACAACTATGCTCCTCCATACATTACATCTTAGCACACCAAAAATTGAGCAGTGGTGCACATCATCTAGTGATGCATCAACGATACTCTTTAATTTATGAGCTCTGTTAGCGACAGTATGCACAAGACTTTTAGCCTCACATTCACTTCTACATAAGCCATATCAACCATTTCATATTGAGTTCGATCTCCATTTTCATGTGTTGAATCTTGAACTTTAGCCATTTGTACCGAACTCTTAGCTAGCAGGTCGTATGTGTGCATCACGCGGAAACCTTGCTTTTCCATCTTTGCCAGAACAGAGGTCGGGGGCGTCGATCTGGTGGTCATCACGTTGATGCTGTGTGGGATGGGGACTCGATCCTGGGGGTCACAGTTAACTACTGTGTTCAGTACCACAGGCGCCGCGCAGAAGTGGGTCACCTTATGCTCGGCTATGGAGGTGTAGATCGCCCAGGCGGTCATCTGACGCAAGGAGATATTGGTGCTGCAGAATGCTACCATGCCCCATGCATAGCACCAGCCATTGCAGGTAACCTGCAACAAGGATTTTTTTATATGATTGTGGATACAATGCAATGGGTCCCTTAATGTGCCTCTTCCCCACACACAAGGTAGTAGACCTTCTCTTCAAATGACAACTCTTCTAATGGTGGCAGTTCACAACTCAATAGATCAACCACAACGAATTTCTTACCGCCACTCTCGTACAGCCTCAGCAAATAGTTTTCATAAGATTTCAACAGTGACTCCACAAACATTCGAGGACCAACTTTCGCCTGCAGAGAATCATTCACCATGTAATTCCCTGCGATATCGTTGGCTCCAACGTTGATTATGAGAACAACATTAGATAGAAAATAATCTGCTGGATAACCAGAGTCATTTCCCAGCGCATGAAATAAATTCCTGAACTCCTTCACTTGGCAGTCAAACGGAATAATGTTCAGTTGTTGAAGGGTGGAGTCAAGCAGCAGAAGAAAAATTAGCACCAACTTCAAATGACACACTCTTCTACTCTCCACATGTGCCTGGGCACTCCCGTGAGGGAGTCATGCCCAACCCTAATGCTCTGATACCATAATAACAAATGAGATAGACATGACTATTAGATTATAGAATTATATTATACAATACATTGGTGGCTCATTATATAGAGCTCACTGATAGTTATCAGATCTAACTTATTCCAATTATAGGATGCGAGGTTGAGCAAATATCTCAACCATAAACATGAATCTAGGATCTCATAAATCCAACTCCCTAACAAACTCCTAATAATAAGATCACACAAATCACGTAGAGATTGAATCTACTTCTTAATACATCATATTAGATAAGTAGGAATTATATATTCCAACAGTGAGCTCACACAATATATGAATCTCAAATTATATTACAAGAGTCAAATGATAAAGCATGAAAGAATAGCAAATCTAAGAATCAGAGCAAAGAATCACAGTTAAGAATCCCCTTCTCCCCATTACAAGAATAAATTATGACTTACATCCCCAATTATGAATAGCATGATGTCTAACTTCCCCTTCATGAAGAGAGAGCACTCTCTTATATACATGAAAGTCTTGAAGAGTGTCATAATTACAGATCCACTATTCTCTCAACTTATTCCTTCAAATCCTCCACTCATATCTTGGATAAGATATCCTATCAAAATCTCCATGATCTTGTCCTTTGAATATGATTGAATGATTGTCCCAAATATTCTTCAAATCTTCAAAGCTTGAAGATGAAATTCGAATTTGAGGCTAGGTGGTAATATTTGACTTTGTTGAAATCTTCACATATGCCTGTACACATCATAAAACTCATCCAACCTTGATATATAGTGAAAATATGTCATTTTTCTAAGATTTAATCATAAATTCACTTATAATATTAAAATGAATACAATGGAAAATAATAAGGTGAAACCCAAATGTATGTATGGAAATGGTATGATAAAAGGTTTATTAGGACCATGAAATGTAAGGAATGGTGAAGGAAAAGAGGATATAAATGTGACATTTCTGAGTCCTAACATACCCCCCAACTCAAGTTGTTGCATGTCTTCATGCAACCATGCATGGATCTTCTCAAGATCTTTTGGCATTTAAACTATGGCTTTGATTGATGTTGTCCTTTTAATAATGAATGTTTCCAGGGTATGAGATACAAGAGTAACAACATGTGAAATTTTCTTATGGTTAGTTCTTGTGTGACAACCATGAATACAAAAGATGTTGGTTCTTGTGTTAACAACATTCATTTCACTTATTGATTTTCTTGCTGCAATAATTTAGTCATATACTCACTGGAAATAATAAGCTATCAATGTGCATAAGAAAGCATCATTGTGTATAAGAAATCCTTTTCTTTTATCTTTAGGAATCATGCCCATATGTATAAATATCGAAATGCAACAAAGTGTTGTTGGAAAAGAAATGTTAGTGAATCATAAATGGGATGATGAGATGGTAAAATGGAATAATGGTAATGAATATGTGGTGAAATAGTCCCCCCCCCCCAACTGAATCGGTTGCATGCCCTCATGCAACTTAGTGTAGGTCATGGAAGGAAAGAGAGCATGGTGAGGAAATTTTCCAAAATATTCAAGTTAGCATATAAAGAATTGTGTGATTAAAGCTTAGAAAAGAACATACCTCCACTTACCCAAAAAAAATAGATGTAGCTGTAGCGGCTGCTGGATCAGGAAAACATGACTGGCGTTGTAGCTGCAACTACTGTAACTGTTGGAGCAAAGAATATTTGACTATGACTGATGGAATATGGAAGGTATCACTTGTTAGAAAAACAGGACCGTGGAGCAATAAAATAAAACAAATGCAGAAATAAAACACAGAAGATACATAATACAAGAGAGACACAGATTTATGTGGTTCACCTAGTGTGGGCTACGTCCACCAGAGAAATTGCCAGGTCCTTTCTTTATTATTATCCAACAAAATGAAGGGATACAACCTACAACAAAACCCGCTGTAACTTCCTCTTCTTTCTCTCACAGTCTCCTCTCTCAGAATACAATACTTGTCAACCTACATAGCCGCAATACATTTCCCTCATAAAAGAGGGTTGCCTTCTAGGGAAAAAAACCCTAACATGATCTCTATCGTTAGATCTGCGACCTTATAACGAACGGTCCAGATTTACAATGAAATTACAATATACTTTTACAAGGAAATTTTTGCTTCGGGGGCTTTGCCCCCGAACCCTCGTTGGGGGCCCGCTTTCCCCTAGACCCCCCAGCCGAGGGGATAGCCCCCCCGGACCCCACAGAGGGGGTACCCCCCCTCTGCACTCCCCCACGTGGAAGAGTGTACATACTTCTCGGGTGTAAATACTTCATGGGGTATAAACACGGTTGAAAGTAAAAGACCTCTAAATCAGGAAGATAATCAGGCTCCACAACCAACATCACTGCTGCAAGATTAGGAAAATGGAACTGCTAACGTTGTTGTTGTTGTCACTGGATCATGGAAAGTGAAGGAATCTGAACTGCTACTGCTGGATCATGAGAAATGTGGAAGGCAAAGAATATGGAACTATGGTACTCCCATAGATTCGAAATCAAACTGCTGTAACTGTTGAGGGGATCATGAAAAAGTGTATAGTCTTCACCTGCTACAAATCAATGGTACAATTCTAGTCATGCGAATAAATGTGTCGATGTTGAGCATGAAGAGAAATCATTGGATTACTGGCCATTGATGAATGTCGTTAACCAATGCGAGACAAACTCACTAGTGATGTCAATGAGTGTCAAGGTACCCAAGTACATCTTGCGAAGTGTGAATAGATGGGTTGATGTCGAGCCACTTGCAAGATCTAACGATAAAGGGACATTGATGTATTCCCATGATTTCTAGTGAGAGAGCTTGCCATTAAGGCATGCAATCCTCAAGGTACTAAAAAATGAACTCTAGTCTATATCCCAGATAAGGTGTCGAGGTCGATGGGGGAAAGACTGTTGAAAGGTGGGCCTTAAGGAATCCCACATCAGTCAACACTAGTTTATAAAAAGATTGGCAGGACTATAGATGTAAAGATCTCAGTAGCAACAGGGTTTATGGCAAGGAAATATAATCATGGAAAGGGGTTTGTTTTATTCAGAAGGAAAACTGGAAAGGAAAAAAGGAATTGAAAAAGAAAAGGTAAATGATGTATGCAACTCAGAAAAATAGGTGTGTGGACTCGTGAAGGTTATGACAATGGAAGATGGCTTCAACACAGGATGACTAATCAACCTTGAAGGAGAAATGGGATAGTTTCACAACATGAAATTTGGAAAAATTCCGAAATAATAGTGTATCAACATGGTCGCTGTGTAACAACAAACACCAAGATGCGCAAAAATTTTCTGTGTAGCAGCAAAATGTTGTTGTGTATCAACAAAATATTTATGTGTAACCGTGTAACAACAAAATGTTGTTGTGCATCAGCAAACGCCATGATGTTTCTTATGAGTAACAACTCCTTCAAGCTGCCTAGAAAAGAATGTATTCTTTGAAGAATATTGTGATTCATGAAAATCACTGTAGCATGGGATGTGCTCGGCTGTGAACCTGAAAAACTTAGTACAAATTCCTGCATAAAAATTGTGAGATTTGCGAAAAACATATCATGCAGAAATAAGTGAAAATGCAGCAAATAAAAGAAATAGACTGTGTTTCATACCTTTTTTCGTTGCGCTTGTTTCGTCATTGATGGCTCTTTTGCAGTAATGCTGTGAATCCTTTTGGTGTTGCTATCGTTGATGAACGACTGTTGCTTATGCGACTGCCATTCAGGGGAAAATAAAGCTCGTTATGACACTTCCCTCCATCCCCTACTGACTAAATTCAAGCAATAAGACAGTGAATTCAGAGATATTTGGATTTCACTTAGGATGGATCCAATACTATTGTTATTAACTTCCCCAACAATTGTGCATTGTATGAGTTACTCGACCAGACCTGCATTATTATTCATATTCATATATTCCACAAGTTATATAACACACATGCATATGTCATTTAAAACACATCACCTCAGAGACACCACTGTAAACAAAATTAACAAGGCTTAGTGTAGGAAGATTTGTTTATGGATAATCAAGTGGAAATAAATGCGTGGAATAATGATTGAAAGGAATCCTCTTTAACAAAACTTCTGAGAACTCCTTGCAATATGAGATCCAGTCGGTGATTTATTGGGCTTTGTTAAAAGCCTAATATAAATCGTGATTGTAGATCCCAATGCTCCTTTACTTGTTTTACTCTTTGTTCCCGGTCTGTATGCAATCTTTCCTTCCAATAGCCTTTGCACCATTTCTTCACCAGCAAGCCCGACTCAGTCAAATGAACAGAATCGGCATAAACTCCCATCTGTCTACATATTGGGCACTTGGCATGTTGATTGGCCACTTTCAACCCTTCAATTGTTGGTATTGATGCCCCTGTGCATGCACAAATGTTGCAGAAAACATGTCCACATCCCAATCCAACATGATCAAACACTGTATCCCCGACAACGACGCCAAAATGTTAGGTGAAAATATTGTCGTTTATTTCCATTGTAGTATTTTCCCAACTATTTAATTTGTCAATTCGAGGTTCGTAGGCTTACAAAGAACACACACTATATATGCAGGACTGAAGTGGAAGTAATCTAATCTAAATTTCTAAAATGAAATTAATCTAGGAAAGCAAGAAATTGCATAAGGGAAAAACAATACAACATGTGAAGAGTTGAACGACAAATGACATATGTGAGTTCACACAATACATGAATCTCAAATTATATTACAAGAGTCAAATGACAAAGCATGAAAGAATAACAAAGCTAAGAATCAAAGTGAAGAATCAAAGTTAAGAATCCCCTTCTCCCCATTACAAGACTAAATTATGACTTACATCCCCAATTATGAATAACATGATGTCTAAATTCCCCTTCATGAAGAGACAACACTCTCTTATATACATGAAAGTCTTGAAGAGTGTCATAATTACATATCCACTATTCTCTCAACTTATTCCTTCAAATCCTCCACTCATATCTTGGATAAGATATCCTATCAAAATCTCCATGATCTTCTCCTTTGAATATGCTTGAATGATTGTCCCAAATATTCTTCAAATCTTCAAAGCTTGAAGATGAAATTCGAATTTGAGGCTAGGTGGTAATATTTGACTTTGTTGAAATCTTCACATATGCCTGCACACATCATCAAACTCATCCAACCCTGATATATAATGAAAATATATCTTTTTTCTAAGATTTAATCATAAATTCACTTATAATACTAAAATGAATACAATTGAAAATAATAAGGTGAAACCCAAATGTATGTATGGAAATGGTAAGATAAAAGGTTTATTAGGACCATGAAATGTAAGGAATGGTGAAGGAAAAGAGGATATAAATGTGACATTTGTGAGTCCTAACACCCTCATTCCTTTAATCACCTCACCTTCCCATCCCCGCGAACCCGCCATGATCCTAAATATATTTCCTACACTTTACCATCCCCCTTACATCACCCTACGTCACCCTTATCCCTCAACCACCTACAAATTATCCCATCCCCCTCTCATCTCCTTACCTTTTCCCTACTTAATTTTTTTTAAAAGTAATATAGCTTGCAGACGGGTGAACACCAGTCATCCCTCACTCCCTTACTCACCTCACTCCCGAACCCACAAAACCATCCCAAAATCCTACAAACTACCACCTCGACTTCCACTATCCACAATTTTCCCTTCACTTATCCTCTCATACATCCTTCCATACTTAACTTATTTTCTCAACTTTCATTACATTACATTATGAGCCAATACGATCCTCCCATATGATGACACATAATTTGTGACACATGGTGGCATATTATTGGTTATAATTGGCATCTAATGATATTCTGACACATAGGATATGACTCTTCAATGACTCAATGTTTATTGGGATGAGGTGGACAATGATGAGATTCCAAAAAATATTATTTTATTCAACAATTTTCCAAGGGCCGAATCCTCCAAGCTCCATAATTTCTTCTCTTCATTGTTTCTTGCTAAGTGTATGAAACACTTAGTATTATATATCATGGATATTTTTAATATCCCATCAATGTGCCTCTATGAAGAAAAAATTGAATTTTCATGAAGAAAGCACAAAATTAATCCAAGGGCCTAGATTTGCCCATGAATTTTGATCAATGGTGGCTGAGTGTTAATCTTCTAAAGGCCATAACGTGAGATCTGGGTGTTGGAATGACACAAAATTTATACCATTGGAAATTTATTTCGATGTAGAATATGATGGTATAGGTTTCAAAGGTTGAAGGTTGCTACAATTTTTCTAGAAATTAAAATATCAGTCAGCACTGACAACTCAACTTAATGAGCTCATATCTTGAGATCTAGACGATGGATTTGGGAAAGTTTTATATCGTTGGAAATATAAGATGATGAATATCACATCAGAATTAGTTTCAAGGTATGAAAAGATCCACATACTTACCATAAAATTAAAGCACAATATCTCTTAAAGGAGGAAACAAATTAAAATTATTCAAAATAAAAGTTTATTTAAAAAAAAAGTCTTTAACAATTTTATTGGCCCACTTTAAAGAACGAATATCAAGTTGTAAGTTGAAATAGATATTTTTATGGTAAAAGTATGATTGAGTCCAAGTGGTGAGGAGCGGAGGTGGTGGAAGTTCTATCTGTGATTCCCCTTTACGGCTTGCCCAACGTTAGATTCACCAGCCTTTTACAAACCTACCCTACCTAAACTTATTTGGGGGAAGCTGGGATGGTTAGGGACGACAATAAAAATAGAAGGATAGCGTTCATTTGTGTTGGCTGGCCATGGATTTGGGCGGGATCAAAAGGTTGGGGGTACTATCTAGTGCTTGAACTTTTCATGACTTCAATTCATTGAAGAGATTCCAATGTTATGATAATTAAAGTGATTTTATAAAAAAATAAAAAGGAATTCAAAGAGAAAAAGGAAAAACCCTAACTACTCAAGTAGTTAGAAGAGCATTTCTTTAAAAAGGGAAAAGAGAGACTTCATGAGTTCTAGAATTCATTGTTGAGAGGGAATTCAAAGGTGGAAGAGAGAGACATACCAACCATCCTTATGTAATAAATATTTTGATCAGCAAGAAAATATTTTTATTCTTCTCCATTCTTTTATTCTTGTACATTGTTTTCTCAAAGCTTTGTGTTTGTATTCTTGAAACAATCACGGGGCTGAGTTCTCAAGTATTTTTCTTGTAATCTTCCAAGACCTTTCATATATGATCATGGAGCATTTGCAACCATATATGTCATTTTCAAATGGATTTTAAATATTTTTAGATATATTTTATGAGAAAGACTCCACAAAGAATTACTTTGGGGTTGATCTTGACTGTATCTTGTAACTTTCATTTTTAAGTATGAGATATTTGAGGTTGACCTATCAAATCCCCTTCCATTTTAACCACAACTCTTTTAAAATTCTTTGAGATGATAAGAAATATTCTCTCTTTTCTCTTGTGAGGATATATGAATGTATCTATAGAGGATTATATATGTGGAGTTGAGTATTTATATTTTCTTATATTGAAGATCCTCTTCAATATTTTATTTGTAAAGAACTTCTTACTGCACATAAAGATCATACTGGGTTATTGAAGAACCATTTTCATATAAATTAAAACAATAAATATTTTGGGTTTGTTGCCTAGCACTCTCCATAATCCAAGATATTCAAAGATATATCTTTTATCCAAAGAGGAGAACCACCTCTCCAAAACATAAGGGGGACTAATGTCCTCATGAGGTTGTTGTTCTGGTTTTGAGAGATCCGAGCATCAACATTTTTGGCGACCATACTAGGGACCAATTTATTTTCAACATATTTGAGGCCCTGCCTCAGATTAGATTGAAGAACTAGAAATCTCCATGGCTCAGATTTTTGAAAACAATATTCAAGTAAATTGCTACTTATTTTAAGCATGTCTCACATTTTTTATAATTTCAAAAAGAACCGAGAAGCACCAAAGATTCAGGAGAATGAACTCCCTAACAAGTCCATTTGAAAAACTCAAAATGAAGGATTTCATTCATGTCATGATGCTCCTTTATATTCTTCATCAATCCAATAAATGGATTTACAATACTCATCAAAAGGGATAAATACCCAAAGAAGGAAGCAATTTCATAAAACCCCTTTAAATCTACCAGAAGTAGATTTTGAAATGCCTGATATTTCTATTGATTTTTTTTCTACATTCTTTGGGGATGATTCATAAGATGAAAATAAACACTTGATTAATTTTAAAGGTTCATGTTATGATTTCAACCTCACTAAAGAAAATGTTACATGTATATTATACTTACAAACTCTACGAGGGAATGCTCTTGAATGGTATAGTTCATTAATGCCTAATTCCATTACCAGTTGGGATGTGTTAGAAGATTCATTTGCAGAAAAGTTCATCCCAAAAGTGAATTCATATGTTTTCTTTGATGCTTTAAATGTTGTTTCCCACCCACCCTCTCCCATATGGAATCAAGATAATAAAGTGACCAATTTTGAAGAATAATATAATCAAAGAGTGGATGCAATTTCTAAGTCAAGTCATGTTGAAAATTCCAAATTACAAGAAGAAAAATTCATCCTCCTATATACTCCATATGGATATATTTCAAGAAGAAAAATTGAGATTGAAATTGAGGAGCCTCCACCAAATACACAAGAAAATTTCAGCCTTGTCATAGATGATGAAACATCACAAGAGAACTTGCATCAGGAAGAATTGATGGAAGAAATGAATTTTGAGAAGAATTATGAGCAAGATCACCTTTACAAGAAAGAAGAGTCTTTTCAAGAGATTTTTGATGAACCAAGAACCTTGGAAGTGGTTGAAAATAAGGAAAAGGATGAATGTATTCTTATGTTAAAAACTCCTCATCCAATCAAAGACAATAGTATTCTTGAGCAGCCAAGAATTGAATTTATTGAATTATGGTTCCAGAGCATTGTTGGCCAAACAACACAATTAAATATTCACCATACTTGGTATAATGTTTCACACAAAACAAGGATTTATTTTTCCTAAGTTCCTAAGGTTTTTCCTATGTTTATTAGTCATTATTCGGTCTCCTAAAGTTTAGGGGAGAATATTCCACCTGGAGAATATTCTCTTCAGTTGACACTTTAGTTTGACCAGTTGAGTTGAGTCTAGATGTTGCATTGGTTTTGTCACCATGAAACCTTGGGATCATCACCATGTTAATGTGAATTAGCCTTGGTTTCATCACCGGACTGGCACATTACCCTTTATTCCTTGATCTACTTCTCACTACACTTTGTTTCAGTGAGTTAATTGAAGACTAGTTGACTAGTTAACTCAGCTAGTTGGCAGTTCACTCCCGTAACTGCTTGAGAGACTAGACTAGGTGGCAGTTCACTCCCGTAACTGTTGGTGTGTGTTTAGATCACTCTATACCACCACTATGGTGCATTGATTGAATTATATAGAGTATATCATGTGTAAATTATTCATTATTCTTAACAGTTAATGAGAATTCTTCCATTCTTTCTCTCTTGCTTCTTCTTTCTCAATTTCTCTCTACAAATGTGTGTGGTATTTTCTAGATAGATATATTATATGTAGGTTCAACACATTTACATGGTATCAGAGCTGATTGACTACTAAGAAAAATCTACACCAATTTTTTTGCAGGTACAAAAGATTGAAGACAGCGGAAAGATGGATTTCCCAAAAGAATTTATTCTTACACCTTACAATTATTGTGCAAGGAAGGAGAAAATAGTCATACATATCTGAACCAAAGGATTGTATAGGTTAACCTTGAATACAAACAGATAACTGACATCAACCATAGAAAAATCCAAGTATCTAAATCGAATGGATGAAACATTTAGAATGATTTGAAGTCTTATTTATCCCGATCTCCTTTTTCACATATCTTCCTATAAACCCCCAAATGAAGCCTGGACCACCTTGTAAGGGATATTTGGAAAATAAGATGATATGAGGGGACACATGATGGAGGTAGAATTTCTCACAATGGATCCAAAAATCTTCGACAATATACAATATTTCTTTACAAAATTCAAGTATTTATTGTAACAACTCAAAGTTTGTAGGGTTGATAAATCTAAGGAGGAGAAACAAATGGTTCTCACCATTCTCTCCAAAATTGGTCCTAAATTCTCCGTGTTTGTATCAAAATTACATTCAGTCAAATTTGCCTCTGAAGCCACCTGGAAGATGCCTTCTCTTGAAGACTTTATCGAATCCCTAACACAAGAGCAAACCAAGCTCATCAACATGAGAAAAATCAAAATCCTAAAGGCACATGCACTTACTGTGAAAGATGGCAGCCATCAATATTAAAAATCTAAATATAAAGACAAAAGGAAATCGCATGCACATCTGAAGAAGGAAGGGTACTCAAAACCCTTCATCGATGCCTCCGGATCCAAAGGTGGAAAGGGAAGAAAAGGGGATAAATGCACGTATTTCCATAAAGGATTCCATCAAGAATCCACATGCATGCAGAAAAAAATAGATTTAATGACTCAAATACTCCAACAAAACAACCTTTGAGATCACATCCCTGAGTGTTCCAAGAAGAAGAATCCAAAATATTAGAATCCCAAGAAAGGAAATTATAGCCATGCCTTGATTGCCATCAACTCCTCTCCCCATGCTTGGATCATAGATTCAGGAGCATCACATCACATGGCTTCCAAAAAAGCAGTCTATTCTTCATTGGATGCATGCAAAGGTCCTCCTATTCTTATGGGGGACAACTCTCTAGTCAAGGTCACTGGCAAAGGAAGGATTGGACTCACCAATAGAAGCTTCAAGAATGTGTTGCACGTTCCCAAAATTTCCATCAATTTTCTCTCCGTGTATTAGATGACAAATTCCGACACCAAAAATAAATTCATATTCAAACCGAATCAAGTGAACATCTATGACATGTTAACCAATTCTAGGGTTGCTACCGGTGAGATAAATCATCAATCTAGATTGTATGCATTTTCTGAATTTATTGAACCAGATTCTGCTTTACTGCTTACCCATGTTGATGAAAGTAGTAGGATATGGCACGAAAGGTTCAAACATTTGAATTTCATATATATGAAACAATTGAGCAAGAAAACATTGGTTGATGGTCTACCAGATATCCATTTCTCCAAAGGAGTCTGTGAGGGATGTGTTCTTGGAAAACACCCTCAAGAGAAATTCGACAAAGGAAAGACTCAAAGAGCTTCCTCTCCTTTAGATCTAATCCATAGTGACCTCATGGGTCCTTTTCCACATCCATATATCAGAAAAGAGATATTTGTTCTCATTTTTGTTGATGTTTTCTCACGTTTCACATGGATTTACTTTCTCAAGAAAAAATTTGAGGTCTTTCAACACCTCAAAGATTTCAAATCCCTGGTTGAGACACAGTGAGGAAATAAAATCAAAGTCCTCTGAACTGATAACGAGGGAGAGTATGTCAATCATGAGATCCATAATATTTGTCATGCGGAAGGGATTCATTTGCAACACGCAGTTCCCTATACTCTGTAGCAAAATGGAGTTCCTAAGTGGAAAAACAGATCTTTAAAAGAGATGGCATCTTGCATGCTACATGCAATGTCACTACCATAGAGACTATGGGCTGAAGCACTTAATTGTGAAAAATATAGATCTCCCCATAGATCTGTCAAGGATAAGACCCCCTACGAGGATTGGAGAGGTCTCAAACTAGAAGTGACCCACTTTCGTATTTTAGTTCACGTGCATGGGCCCAGATTCCCTCCGAGAAAAACAAGGCACTTGATCCATAGAGCACTGAGTGTATTTTTGTTGGATACCCCAATGGTATGAAGGGATACAAACTTATTGATCCTTCCTTGGACTCGCTCTGTCCAATTCGAGGAAAGTGTCTTGCATATACCTTAGCAGCCAGATGAAGACACCCTCATTCTTCCACCTTTCTGATACGATGAGCATACACATGTCGACTCTTATTTAGAAGAGAGTTCCAGTTCATAGGACTCAGATGATCTAGATACAGAGTCAATACATTCAGATGCAGAGTCAGAGCATTAAAATGAAAATGCAAAGCCAGAGAAGAGGCCCAAGTGGGTACATACTACTCTTTAAGATGCATGGGATATTGTTGGTGATCCAACCGATACTAGGAGGAATCGATATGATTTTGAGGAGCCTCCTATTGCACTCACTGCCACTGAACCATTTCCCTCCAGGCATATTTTCTTGGTTCAGTCTTCAGATACATAGTATTATGGCGAGGCTGTAGGAAATCCCTTTTGGGAATCCGCCATGCAAGAGTAGTAAAACTCCCTCTTCGAGAACCATACTTGGGATCTAGTTCCCCTTCCTTTTGGAAGGAAACATGTCATATGTAGATGGGTCTATAGGACCAAGAGCATAGAAGATGGACATATTAGCAAATATAAATCTAGGCTTGTTTCCAAAGGCTTTCAACAAGTGTATGGCACTGAATATGATGGAGCCTTCGCTCCAGTAGTGAAGATAGATTCCATACGTTTGGTACTTTCCATTGTGATGACCAAGGGATTGGAAGTCCATCAGATGGACGTGAAGAATGCATTTCTTCATGGTGATCTCTCTGAGGAGATATATATGGAGTAGAACTAGGGATTTATGCATGATTAATCTTTGGTATTTTTACTGAAGAAATATATTTATGACCTCAAGCAAGCTCAGAGGGCATGGTATGCCAAGATGGACTCCTACCTGCTATCAGAGAACTTTGTACGTTGTAAATCAGAACCGAATGTCTACATGATTAGGATGGTTGATTCAATTCTACTCTTAGTTCTGTATGTTGATGATTTGTTGATCACTGGTTGCTTGAATCCAATGATTGTTGCAGTCAAGAGGATTCTACATGACCGGTTTTTTATGACGAACATGTGTCTGCTGCACTTATTCCTTGGACTCGAAATCAGTCAGGATGCATTAGGCATCAAACTATCTCAGGCCAGGTATGCACAAGATCTCCTTGAGAGATTTCACATGACAGACTGCAAGTCTTCTCCGACTCCTTTCCTATCAGGAGTATCCTAAATTTTAGGGAATAATATTCCACCTAGAGAATATTCTCTTCAGTTGACACCTTAGTTTGACTAGTTGAGTTGAGTCTAGATGTTACATTGGTTTTGTCACCATGCAACATTGGGATCATCACCAAGGATAATGTGCATTAGCCTCATTTCATCACCAAACTGGTGCATTACCCTTGATTCCTTGATCTATCTCTGACTACACTCTATTTCAGTCAGTTAACTGAAGACTGGTTGAATAGTTAACTCAACTAGGTGAAAGTTCATTCCTGTACCTTCCTGAGAGACTAGACTAGGTGGCAGTTCACTCCTATAACTGCTGGTGTGTGTCTATATCACTCTAGACCACCACTATGGTGCATTGGTTCTCCTCCAGTGTGCATTGACTGAGTTATACAAAGTATATAATGTGTAAATTATTCATTATTCTTAACGATTAATGAGAATTCTTCCATTCTTTCTCTCTTGCTTCTTATTTATCAATTTTTCTCTGCAAATGTGTGTGGCATTTTCTAGCTAGTTTTATTTTGTACAGGTTCAACACATTTACACATATTGAGAGTGCCCCTAACTCATTGGTACAAGTCCCAACATATCTCATAATTTTGGATTTAATTCCACAAATAAAATCAATGCTTGAATGGATCCATTGGAAATCTGCCTACACCTAAGGTTCCCCTTTCTTTCAAGTAAGTTAGGGTAGGTAGATCATGTATGTACATATTTTTCTTCTTCAATTTAGTTTCGCATAATAATGCAGTCTTATATTGAAGTTTGAAGATAACTCCATGAAAAAAGAATAATTGAAAAAGTTCATTTTGAATATGAATACATAGCCCAATGGAGAAGGCAGTTGGTCTTGATATTCTGGTGTTCTCAACAACCCATAGGCGGTCACTGTCCCATAGTTGCGGCCAATTGTTGACAAAAATTTGTTCATCTATATTTTCCCACTCTTGGATTCATAAAATCCTTGATATCAAAATATTTTTTTTTTTGAACTTTTATAAGTTCAATTTGCAGCCCTCGGTCTCAACTTCGTTATGCATGTTTTGGATCATAAATCCATTTCCATATTCCTAAGTATTCAAGATCTAGTCTAGAGGTCTCATTTTGAAGAATCTTTCTAAGTATCATTTTCTTCTCTCCTTTGTTTTAAATTTTTTTGGCTAAGTATTCTCATCAAATATTTCTCTCACCTTTCATCTCAATCCATCTCAACAATTAACCATTTTTCTCTTTTTCACCTGACTCCATTCCTACCCTTCTCCTTATCTCTCCACCCTCTCCACTCCCTTATCCCTTATCCTCCCATACTTAACCATATTTCAAGACATATTTCAATCTATGGAGGGGGCAGACACCCACCACACTCCTTCCCCCTCACCTTCCTCACCCCCACTCCCACTATATACATTTCTCTTCCCTCACTTCATCCATCTACATTTCTCCCCTTTCCCCATAACTACTCACAATCCTTGTCGGGTTCACGGACACACACCATCCCTTGTTCCTTTACTCACCTTACCTTCCCATCCCAACAAACCCTCCATGCTCCTAACTCAACTGCCTAAACTTTACATTCCCGCTTACATCACCCTATATCACCCTTATCCCTCCACCACCTACAAATTACCCTTTCCCCCTCTCATCTCCTTTCCCTGTCCCTACTTAAACATTTTTTTAAAGTAATATATCTCGCGGGCGGGAGGACACCAATCATCCCTCACTCCCTTACTCACCTGACTCCCCAACCCACCAACCCATCCCTAAAGCCTACAAACTACCTCCTCGAATTCCGATACCCACATGTTTCCCTTCACTTACCCTCTCGTACATCCTTCCATACTTAACTTATTTTCTCAAGTTTCATTACATTACATCCTGAACCATTAAGATCCTTCCATATGGCAACACACAATTTGTGACACATGGCAATGTAATATTGGTTATACTTGGAATCTAATGAGATTATGACACATTGGATATGAATCAACAATGAATCAATGATGAATCAATGTTGACTGGGCATGAGGTGGATGATGACGAGATTCCAAAAATTATTATTTTATTCAACAATTTTCCAAGGGCCAAATCCTCCAAGCTCCATAATTTCTTCTCTTCTTTGTTTCTTGCTAAGTGTATGAAACACTTAGTATTATATACCATGAATATTTTTAATATCCCATGCACATGGGATAACCTCTATGAAGAAAAAGTTGAATTTTCATGAAGAAAACACGAAATTAATCTAAAGGCCCATATTTGCCCATGAATTTTGATCGATGGTGGCTGAGCGTTAATCTTCCGAAGGCCATAAATTGAGATCCGAGTGTCAGAATCACGCAAAATGTATACCATTGGAAAGGTATTTTGACATAGAATATGATGGTATAGGTTTCAAAGTCCAAATCTTGCTAAATGTTCCTTAGAAATTAAAATATCAGTCAGCTTCATTTTTAATGGGTCTGTTTGACAACTCAACTTCATGAGCTCATATCTTGAGATCCGGGCGACGAATTTGGGAAAATTTTATATCGTTGGAAATATAAGATGATGAATATCATATCAAAGGTGTTTTAAAGGGATTAAAATATCCACATCCTTACCAAAAAACTAAAACACATTCATATCTTAAAGGAGACCCATTTAAAAATCGTTAAATAAAAGTTTTTTAAATATCAATAACTTCAAGTCATTAATGAGATTCCAATGTTATGCTAATTAAAGTAATTTTATAAAAAAAAAATGAATTTAAGAGAAAAATGAAAAACCCTAACTACTCAAGTAGTTAGAAGAGCATTTCTTTAAAAAGGGAAAATAGAGACTTCATGAGTTCCAGAATTCATTGTTGAGAGGGAATTCAAAGGAGAAAGAGAGAGACATACCATCCATCATTATGTAATCAATATTTTGATCAGCTAGCAAATATTTTCATTCTTCTTCATTCTTTTCTTATTCTACATTGTTTTCTCAAAGATTTGTGTTTGTATTCTTGAAACAATCATGGGGCTGAGTTCTCAAGTGTTTTTACTGTAATATTCCAAGACTTTTGATATATGATCATGGAGCATTTGCAGCCATATACGTGAATGTCAAATGGATTTTCTATATTGTTAGATATATTTTATGATAAATACTCCACAAAGAATTAGTTCGGAGTGGATATTGATTGTATCTTGTAACTTCGAGTTTTAAGTATGAGATATTTGAGATTGACCTATCAAATCCCCTTCCATTTTAACTGCAATACTCTTTTAAAATTCTTTGAGATGATAATAAATATTCTCTCCTTTCTCTTGTGAGGAGATATGAATGTATCTATAGATGATTATATATGTGGAGTTGTGTATTTATATTTTCTGATATTGAAGCTCCTATTCAATATTTTATTTGTAAAGAACTTCTTACTGCACATAAAGATCATACTAGGTTATTGAAGAACCATTTTCATATAAATCCAAGAAATAAATATTTGGGGTTTTCTTCCTAACACTCTCCCTAATCCAATATATTCATATATATATATTTTATCCAAAGAGGAGAACAACCTCTCTAAAAGTGAAGGGGGACTAATGTCCTCATGAGGTTTTTGTTCTAGTCTTGACAGATCCGAGCATCAACACCTATGTCTCTTTGGCTCTGTTTCCTAGCCAATTTATCTTCTACTTTCAGGGCTGCCTAATAAGCATCTTCCACTGTCTTCAAGGTAAGGAGACTAATTTCAACATGAATTTCATACTTTATTCCATTGATATACCTAGAAAATTTATCAGCATCATATTTTGTTGGCCCTCGACCAAGTTTTGAGGAAACATTGGTCAGGATTGACAACTTTTTGGACATCGACAAGCTGGTCGAAGATGGAGCTCCCAGGTAGAGATGGGATTGCAGGATCTCACTTGTTTCGTGGACCTAGAAAGGGGTTCATTAGGGTTTATGTAATGGGTTATGGGATGTCGGCCCATGGGGTTACCCATGATTAGGCCTTTTTGTAAGGAATGTAAAAGTATAAATAAAAAAAGATTGTAAGGTAGAAATAGCGAAGTAAGTAGTATGTAGCTAAGTGCAAAAGAAAGTATCTATCTAAGTGCAAGAGGCAAGTAGTTCTGAGTTGCTTTGTGTAATAGACCGTGTACGAAAGGATCTGTGCTTAGTAGAGGAGTTGGCTATGTTCTTTGACCTAATTTTGGGAAGGTGGATCTAGTGTGTAGTGCGCAGATCACCTGTCTGGTGTGAAGATTGACTCTGAGGCTTAGTGCACATGAGCAGATGGATGTAAGAGATTGAAGCCTAATAAGGAAGAAGAAGCAGTTGGTGGATGTAGCCCCACACTGGGTGAACCACGTATATTATGTGTTGATGGTTTTCTTTTTGTTATGATATTTATGTTGTAGATCTGCTTAGTGCATTGATTATTATGAATGATAGATAGATCTATGAATGCTTAGTGCTTTTCCTATGTTGAATGTGTTAGATATAATTTTTTATGCTAAGTGCGATGTATATTTTTTCATTGTTACTGCGCCAATCTATACTTAGGGTTTGATCTGAGATGTGAATAAAGCTAATGAATTAATGTGTGTTGTTCCTAAGTACTCTACGAGGAGTTGTAATCATAGATCTGTGTCCCAACTTGGTTATAGACACTTGAGTCGTGTAACCCCCCTCCGTCTACCTTGGTTGAGACTTCTCCTTCTTCGCAAGTGTTTCCGAAAGGGCTGATAGTTAGGGTTTTGTTGGTGCATTGTTGAAGCTTTGAACCCTAGGTCTGCCCTTGTGCCAACAAATGGTTCCATTGCCGAGACCTAAAATTGTGATTGATGGGAACTAAAAGAAAATAAAAGCTGTGTGTGTAGATTTGTTACTGTAGTGCATAGTATTCTACTTGACTTACGAAGCTCTGTGCTAAGAAAGAAACCCGATCGAAAGAAAAGAGGTAAGATCTTGAAAGAGGTAAATATTTTTGCTTATATAGAGTAAGATAAGTGGAAATTTTTGTTTCAAAAGCATGAATCTAGGTATGTTTGATAGATTTTTTCCTAGTCTGAAAGCTAGGGTAAGTTAGAAGAAAGAGTTGATATAAATAAATTTGATAGAAATAGAGAAAGATATGTTATTACTATGCATAGAAAGAAATTTTAGACTAATAAATGGATGCAGGAACCTAGAAAGAATCTTTGCAGATTTTAGGTCCAGCATTGTGATCCTAGTGCGCAGTATAGAAGAAGTTGGGGAACATACAGGAGAAAGAGAGGATTGACATTATGTTATAACTGCAGAAGACTGGGACATATTGCTAAGGAAAGCCTTGGTGCAGGTCCTATTTGTCTCTATTGTAAAGTTATTGGTCATGACATTGAGGACTGTCCAAAGATGATTGCTAAAGTTGAACAAATGAACATGATTCAAGAAAATAAGAGCATGTTAAAGAATCATAAAGAGAAAGAATCAGAGAAATCTCAAACTTTGTTAGTACAGTTAAAGGAATGGATGATCACAAAGATGTCATTTTATCAGAGTTATTGAAAGAAAAACAACGCATAAGTACAATAATAGGAGACTTCAACATAGACTGTGTCTTGGATGAAGAGACACAAGTGAATATTATGGCAGAAATCACTTGGGAAATTTTGAGAAAACCTACTGTGGTACCTTCATTAGGAAGGATAGGCTTGTTTAAAGGAAAGATGATAACCCTATGTGTAAGAGTTAATAATGTACCTGTTATCATCCATGGAACATCGACTCAAGAAGAATGTGAAGTTATTAGGTTTGTTGATAACAACACCCATTTTCAACTTTTGTTAGGAACGAATTGGATCAAGAAGTATTAGATCAGAAGGAAAGCAGAGGAAAAAGATACAGAAAAGAAAAATAAATAACTAAGGGATTCCATAGCTAGAAGAATAGATTGACTGTTGGAAGAACGAGAAGTTGAGTCGAAGCAACAAAATGCAAGAGAATTAACTATCGAGGTTGAAAGAACGCAAGAAGGTTTGCAGGACCTATCCATGCAAGCATAAAGTACATCCACCCAGGAAGTGGTAAGGGGAGGTATATTAACTTTGAACCCTTTGAGAACACATCAGCAGCGTGAAGCTACCACGTTAGGAGAAGATATGAATAAGAATGGAAAGAAGAACACAGAGAGTCGGATCCCAGGAAAGAAGGAAAGGAAGCTCAGTAAGAAGAAATCCAAGTTAAAAAAGCTATAGGAAGTATCAGAGAATACTTCGTAGGAGGCAGGCTTGCAGGCTTTGAACCTCGTTAGAACAACAAAACCACACAGAATGGGACTTCGCCCCGACGAAGCTATATGACTATTGGAGGCGCCCTGATCGTTAGAGTAACGCTTCGAACGGATAGGAAAAACATTTATGTGTGACTAGACCGCATTTAGGACATTGAGACCATGCCATAATGGAAAAATTCACATTGATTGATGCATTTTTGTCTGTTGGAGGAATCTGTTACGATGCTCACTTATTTAACCCATCGGATGTTATGTCAGGACCACTTTTTGCTACCTATGATTATCTGAGATAACAGAGAAGTGATTGTGTGTGTCGAGTTGTGCTATCATAACTCACCATCTATTGTTTACCCCACTATCCATTTACCTACCCCGACTTATTTGTTAATAGTAAGAATGTCGGTCAAGCGCACTGAACTAGAGAAATCCGTCAAAGAGGTTTTGAAGAATTGTATGGATGATAAATCTATGTCTAAGGGAGTACATGCAGCATCGACCAGGGGACTGCAAGCTTCCCCCTCGATTGGATGATGTTTGTGTCGTACTAACCCCATTATTGAGAAGTGAAGTAAGCATCGCGATGATCTGGATAACGTGAAGCAGATCTCGTTGATCTTACCTGATTACATCCCACCTTTGGCTGGCATGATTAACCGCAACAACATTCCACGATACTTCAAGTATACATTGATCACCACGTACATCCTGAAGGGGATATGCATAGAAGGAAGCCAATAAGGAAAGATGCCATCCTTGAAGAAAAACGATTTCAACCTTGGTGACACAAATAACTATGTGATGCTCATGCCTCACAGATATTTGATGAATATGACTAGGAAGAAGCCTCACATAGTCTCCCAATTGTGTATTAAGGAGCTCACGCAGTCCACAATATTGAATGTCATGAAGATCCCTCACTTTGTCCAAAATCGGGAGGTTAACACTTGCTTTAAACTCCTCTTGTCGTGCTATCATGGAGGATACATGTGGCTCGATAGGCGCATTACTGTGGATCTGGTGCTGATCCACATGATCAAAGGACTGAGCATGCAGGTACCTAAACCTCAGCAGTTCTACCCAAGGAAGACCTCACATTTCTCCCTGGCACAATGCATTAAAGAAGCATACGATGAATTTGAGAAGGGAAAGTGAGGCTACAAGGTAGCCTACATCCAAGATGGCACAGTGCGCCTATCTTGTCAACTCATAGCTGACAAGCTCGTTAGAAAGAACCAGCCTACATAGGTCAATGGATTCATGGTGGACCTCGTAGGGAAATGCGTGGAGGGGATGCAAATGAATTGGGCGAGCTACCTCATCAACAAGCTCGAGAAAGACTGCCATGAAGTGTAGGGTCAAGGATACGAGTTCCATTTCGGCTGGTTTCTTGTGTTGATCACATTTGTCACTTGGAAAATGCCGGAAGGAGCAGCCTTCCCAGACATTGAAACATCAGAGCCATTGGCTGTGAGGTTCTTGACCCTATGGTACACGAATGACATGTCAAAGCAGTGGCAGTTGAACACAGTGTTCCACAACTACTAAAAACAACTAAAGGTTGTGATTGAGTCATTCCCACAAATGACACTGCGAACATTGCACCAGTACTGACCATTAGCTAAGTTCCATGCAGATCGACACTTCATTTATATCACTGCATGCAGGAATGAGAGCAAGGAGCAATTACAGTCCTACTATAAGATGACAGACGAAGATATGGAATATATCACAAAGGAGTGGATGATAGAGTTCCTTGTACTGATTGATGATGCATAACTCTCTAAACCTGACATCATAGGAAGCCCCTTGGTCACCTTGGCCGAGCATTTCAGATAGACTAGCGCAAAGAAGAAGAAGAAAAAGGAGGAAGTCAAAAAAATAGAAACTGATGAGGAGGACAACTCACCAGAAGAAAGTAGACCTGACTCACCTGTAGGAGGAGGAGGAGATGAAGTAAATAAAGAAGGAGGAGGGGAAGAAAAAAAAAGAAAGGAGAAGACAAGGCTACACCACAGAAGGACCGCCTGTTGGCAGCCAAATCAATTTTTCTATGATCCTATAAGCTACCTACACCTATGTCTTTCGAACATCAAGTTTTTCTTCGCATTTTTCAAATAGACGACACTTTTATTTTTGCGACATCTGCAAATTTGTCTTCATTAAGTTTTCACAACTGTAAGTGTGAAAAACTTCCCCTTTCGACATCACTTTTCGATCACTACCTGAACTGTCATGATCTTTTTATCGATATTTACTATTGCACTTACCTTTTGTTTATCGTTATGTGGCTGAAAGGAATTTCAAACTATGCTCATTGGACATTTTTATATTGATTTTATTGATTTTGTAAGGCTTTGAGCATTTGGATTTACATTTTTTATGACATTCCTTATCATTGGTTCTATGAAAATGCATAGGGGTTTGATTAATTTTTTATATATGATATAATCCTTATGTTAATCTTTTATAGTTTTTGGCTTGTCAACTATTATGAATTAGTTTTGGCACATTCGTTAAATATTTATACAATGGCGCATGGCCAACATTTGGTGTTGGTTTCACGTTGAATATCGTTGGTTTAAAAAAAAATTACACTCTAAAGTTGATTTGGTGCGTTGGCATAACACTCACCATTTGATTCTTTGGTTGGCCAAACGATATGGTTTTTGAGCTATGATTGTTTGAACATATGTGTAAATCGGCGGTGGTACTTTACCATAACTATCGTGCATGGCAGTGAATGACTCCACCACCCTCGCATGCGCGCATTAAAACTTAACCCCTTTTGCTCGTTCATTACTGTTAGACCGAATAGCTCTGCTCCTGCATGTGTTCGAACCCTTCCCTTACCATGCATTCAAATCCATGGCACCAGTCGTGCGAGTTGAACCCAATGGCAAACAGGCCCTGTTGATGTTTGATAATGCCCGCCAAGATTTGGAAGACATTGGATGGCTTACCTTTGTGGAACGTTTCGATGGTTTTAACCTTTGCGTGGCTAGACAGTTTTCCATGACCTTCGATGGCTGTCGAGCCAAGGTCGGCGATATACAATTGGAAATTGATGAACAATTTATCAATCTTGCTACAGGTTTGCCTACCACTGGACAACGATGGTCTAAGAATTGCAAAGTCGAAGAGGTCCCATGGACACTGCTCTTCCAGTCACACAAAATCACCTCATGTGATAGAGGTATGCTTGTAACTATGCTCAAACAACGTTGGCATGATTTATTGATGATAATCAAGCAGTTTATCACCTGTGAGGGTTGATACGGGTTTGTATTCCTACACCACCTGCGTTTTCTTATGGTTTTTATGGGATATCAGCTCAATATGCCCTATTATTTGCATAGAAGCCTGTTTAAAATGTCGAAGAATTACAAAAGAAACGAGGCTGACAGTAGCCTTTTTCATTATGGACTGGTGAAGCTTATTGTTGTCTATCATTTGAGTCTGCTCGGGGATTGTTGGAACAATTTCGTTTCCCGAAATAGTTTCGAGGATTCGAACCCTATGCAGGTTGATAAACCTGTGGTGAGTGAGGTCAAGGTTGTACCCACGATGCCCTACTGTGATTTGCTACCTAAAGCCTCGGACAACCCTCCTATCGACTTACCCCACACTCTAATTAAGAGCGTTGAGACTGTTAAGGCTGTGACAAAAAATCCCAAGCCGAACCTCACTTCAAACGCCAAAGGGAAAAAGAATGCACGTTTGATTTTACGAATGGCAAGGAATAAACCAAAACCCCCTGTCGAGATTAACCCTATCGTGTTGAGTGAGGACTCCGATTCGGAAGTTGAGCATTTCTTGGCCAGCGAATACCCCTATTTGCAAGGTTTGTGTGCCGAACCCTCGTATGATTTTGTGTCAAACCTACCCCCCTGCTTAAAGGATGACCCTAACTACCCAGGCATTAAGCTGTCTTGTGAAACCCTCTATCAATTTCCCAAACCCTCTCCTGCTCTGTCTAAACCTACATAGTCACCCTGTGATCAATGCAGTTCATGGTTAGAGCGATACTATCTAGATGTTCCAATGCTCCAGTCAAAGATTCAATCTTTGGAAGACCAGATTGCAGTCCTGACCAGCCAAAAGGCTAAGCTCCAAGCGACAGACAAGAAACAAAAGACGACCGGCTCCATCTTGTTTAAAAATGTGGAATCATCCACGGTTGTTGTGAATTCCAAGCTGGCATAGTTGAATAGCCTCGTCGCCACACAGGTATATTTGATATAATTTGTTTTTTGTAAATAATATAGGTTTTTATATAACGATTTGGTTTCGGTTTTAAACAACTCTTTTCACTTCATTTGAATGGATCTGTTACATTGCATGCATTCTATGTATAGCTTTTCTTTGACTAAATGGAATTTCATTTTTCCAATCATTCCCAGTTTAGTTTCTATTAGATTTTCATCGATTTGATTGATCTTGGTATGGATTTGATTTGTTTGATTCAGTTAAAATGGATGCTCTGTTTGTATCTATTCTAGACAGGAATTGTTCTTCATATTCAATTTAGAAAACGATCACATTTCGATTCGATTTCGTTATAATGCGTACGCTATGATTGTCAATGATTTTGATGAGGTTTATTGTTACAGTTTGTTGTGCCATATGACTTTCGAAGAACATGAGTTCAACTCAGATTGTTTCAATGTGACTCTGTTTCCCTGGAAACATTGCTCTATTTTAAGCCTATTACAAACACGCCCAAATCATGAATAGATTTAATTCATAATGAGTATGCTAAAACCCAGATGGTTAATTCGCATTGATTTACTGTTAGCTCGACCACGTTATCAGTTGGATTCGTATTGCAATAGATACTCTATTTGAATTTGATTTGTAAAACGAGATTGGTTATATCCGGATTCACGATTTATGTTAAGCTTAGTCATGATTCGTTTGAAATAAATGATTTCGTTCAATCCCAATCAATTTTATTTGACCATTTTGCAATAATCGATTATCATTTATGCTGATGTTATTATGATTGTGATCAAAGTCAAATCGATCTGGTTACGATTTTGTATGAGTTGATTCTCGCACCTATTTGAATTAATCTACCTATAGCGTTAATCGTTTGATGTCATGACAGCTATGATAATTTTAAAAGCGATTTTGTTTTGATATGATCATATCTCCTGTTGTTGGAAAAACACAACGTTTGCCTGCGATTTGTTTGATTGCATTGCTTTCAAATTGGATATGAAACGATTTTCAAAATCGTTTAATTTTGATTCTGTCTACCCGATTATGATAACAATCTAAACAGAGTATGCCTGTTTCTCTATTCGGTTATTGGATTTTGATTCTGTTTGATTTCAAATGATATAACATATTCAAATGGAAAAATTCATTTTAAATGACTGTTGGTTGTTAATTCAATTTGATCTCATTAAAAAGATTTGATTTAATTTCAATTCTGATCCTGTGTCTTATTTTAGATTAGCTACAGAATCAGATGATTCTGTAGCTAAGTCTGTAGAATTAGATTTTTATTGTTTTGTTAATAAACTATCTCTCTAACTCGTTATTTTTGGTCCATTTTAGGTGAATTCGAAATTGCATTGGATTGGATGGACAGTTTAGAGGATACTTGAAACATTTTAGTTTCATTTTAGTTTCCTAGTTTAGTTGATTTTGGGAATATCTTCCCAGATTATGTAAACAGTTTGATATTATCCACGGGGAGGTTTTACCCTGTGGAAAGACTTATAAATACCTATTATTTTGTAATAATATCATCCTCATTTGTGGGAGAACAAGGATATGGAATTTTAATACAGACTGAGACAAAATTTGATATTATGCTACAACTTTAGCTTTTCATAATATCAATATTTTGTTTTATGTTTATGTGTATCTATTCGCATTTGGTTAATGACTACTTTAGCTATCTTAGTCTTTTTCAAATGATATAATTCAATTCATATAATCCATATCTGATTTCTTCCAGCATATTAAAAAACATAGCAATTGCTTGATTCAGTTTGTGAATGACAGGTTTCTCTTCTTCATAAGTTGAATTATTAAGCATAAGTTTTTGCATAACAGGTTTCCCTTATTGCAGAAATTTATAAATCTTATAATTGTTATGATTTTTTATGTCTTGTTTGTCCTGTAAACCAACTCAAAGAGCAGTGCAGCCTATCGTTTACGAGAAGCTTCTGGATCATCTGGTGCGAGTTTCCTTCCTCCGACCAGCTTCGAAGTCATCATACACAGGACAAATTTGGAGCGTTTCCAGGTCAGTTTGTCATTTGTTTGTCTAGTATATTTGTTAGTATATTAGATTGTTTAATTTTAGTTAGTATATTAGATCGTTTAATTTCAGTATGTTTTATCTCTTCTTCATAAAACCATAAAATCAACAAAAATAATATGTCTTTGTCTTAGGGCAGAAAGCAAATCAGTTTCTCAGGTTTTATTTAAATCTGTGTTTTGTAGATTACTGTACATTTTGTGAATAAGTTATATTTCTGATAGTAGTTAGACAGTTAATTAGTTAGTAGTTCGTAAATAGTAGATTAGTTAGTTTATTTAGTAGTTAGTTTTAATTAGATTAGTGTATTAGTTTGTTTTATTGTTAGTTAGTTTAGTTTGTTTTGTTTAGTTTTATGTTAGTTTAGTTTGTTTTATTAGTTTTAGTTAGATTAGTTTACTCTTTGGTTTTCTTAGGACCTTAGATCGGCTAACGGAGCTGCTAAACCCATCAGGGTGGTTCATTCCAAATGGCTTGGGTTATTAGACAACCCCGGACCGATTCCACTCTCTCAGTTGACGGACAGTCAATTTCTCCCATCAACAAATGGCGCTAGAAGGAGGGCCTGAACTTAATTAATGGCACGAGTTGGTCGCAAGACTCCTCCCCCCCCTAATCGTTCACCTATAGTGACTAGAAGCCGTTCACACGATAATATTCCCCTTCAAACAACAACTACTTCAGCCGAAGATCCGTAGATCACAGTTGAGCTAGCAACCCCTAATCCTACAGGTGGTGACTTAGAAGAGATTGTCCACCAATCTCTTATTAAAACACATAGTGCCTTAGCTAGTTTGAGGCAACCAAACCGTCCGTGGGGTCGACCTTTGGAATTGTCTGATATCAGAGAACAATTAGGTGACACTAACCTCACTGTGAATCCTACAGATCCAAACTCAAATCCTGCTGCAAGAGGATCTGGGATACCTCCTTCACCACCTCCCTCATCTCCTTCCTCTTTTGGAGGAGATTCCTCTTCTGACGAAGGAAATTCACCTTCTCAGCCTTCCACACCCACTACCCCGATGGAAAATCAGAACAACCCTACTAGACCCTGGTTGGACTAGGATGCTGTAGCTGTACCTAGATCTTAGCACCCTTTACCTAAGCACCCAGAGAAATGGCTTCCCAAGTTTGATCCCGATTCAAAACAGATAGCTGAAGATCATATCAAAAAATTTATGTTAGCCATAAGACTCCGCAATATTGAACATGAAGATGTTGTTTGTAGGTTGTTCCCTTATACATTCGAGGGTAATGCATCCACTTGGTACTTTGCCCAACAACCCCATACCATCATGTCTTGGGAAAAATTTGAGTTATGCTTTTTGGAAAAGTTCGGAGACGGTAAGACTCCAGAAGTTTTAGTTATGGATCTTTCAAGCTTAAAAATGAACCCAAAAGAAAAAGTTAAAGATTTTAATCAAAGATTCTTAACTCTTAAAAATAGAATCCCTGTCGATTCTATGCCTGCTGAGAGTCTTGTAATAGCTTACTACACTAAATCATTGCAACAAAGCATAACTATTTGGGTTAAACGATCTAAAAAGGCCATGTTGTTAGAAGCCTTTGAGGAGGCTAGTCAGATTGAAAAAGACATACTTAGTCTTAAGGACTCTTCTAGCAACGAAGCTGAAACTAGCTCTTCTTCCAAAAAGAATATTGAAATAGACTTAGTCTTAGTTTCCTAGTTTAGTTGATTTTGGGAATATCTTCCCAGATTATGTAAATAGTTTGATATTATCCACAGGGAGGTTTTACCCTGTGGAA
The DNA here is from genome assembly GCA_009831015.1 of Picea engelmannii. Taxonomy (NCBI): domain Eukaryota; kingdom Viridiplantae; phylum Streptophyta; class Pinopsida; order Pinales; family Pinaceae; genus Picea; species Picea engelmannii. The sequence continues at coordinate 120,974 of ML796643.1, forward strand.
AGACTTATAAATACCTATTATTTTGTAATAATATCATCCTCATTCGTGGGAGAACAAGGCTATGGAATTTTAATACAGGCTGAGACATAAATTGATATTCTGCTACAACTTTAGCTTTTCATAATATCAATATTATTTTTTATGTTTATGTGTATCTATTCGCATTTGGTTAATGACTACTTTAGCTATCTTAGTCTTTTGCAAATGATATAATTCAATTCATATAATCCATATCTGATTTCTTCCAGCATATTAAAAAAAATAGCAATTGCTTGATTCAGTTTGTGAATGACAGGTTTCTCTTCTTCATAAGTTGAATTATTAAGTATAAGTTTTTGCATAACAGGTTTCCCTTATTTCAGAGATTTATAAATCTTATAATTGTTATGATTTTTTATGTCTTGTTTGTCCTGTAAACCAACTCAAAGAGCAGTGTAGCCTATCGTTTACGAGAAGCTTCTGGATCATCCGGTGCGAGTTTCCTTCCTCCGACCAGCTTCGAAGTCATCATACACAGGACAAATTTGGAGCGTTTCCAGGTCAGTTTGTCATTCGTTTGTCTAGTATATTTGTTAGTATATTAGATTGTTTAATTTCAGTTAGTATATTAGATCGTTTAATTTCAGTAAGTTTTATATCTTCTTCATAAAACCATAAAATCAACAAAAATAATCTGTCTCTGTCTTAGGGCAGAAAGCAAATCAGTTTCTCAGGTTTTATTTAAACCTATGTTTTGTAGATTACTGTACATTTTGTGAATAAGTTATATTTCTGATAGTAGTTAGACAGTTAATTAGTTAGTAGTTTGTAAATAGTAGATTAGTTAGTTTATTTAGTAGTTAGTTTTAATTAGATTAGTGTATTAGTTTGTTTTATTGTTAGTTAGTTTAGTTTGTTTTATTTAGTTTTATGTTAGTTTAGTTTGTTTTATTAGTTTTAGTTAGATTAGTTAGTTTAGATTAGTTTACTCTTTGGTTTTCTTAGGACCTTAGATCGGCTAACGGAGCCGCTAAACCCGTCAAGGTGGTTCATTCCAAACGGCTTGGGTTATTAGACAACCCCGGACCGGTTCCACTCTCTCAGTTGATAGACGGTCAATTTCGCCTGTCAACACCGCCCTACCGAGACATAAAAATAAAATAAGAGGAGGGTTTCTCCGCAGAAACCTTCAGCAAGAAAGAAGAACCACGCCAGTAAGCCCCAGCTAAAGGCTATGCTCACATAGGATGACATCGGTCTAGTCTAGGGAGCGATGGAGAATGTGTCTGAGGACCTCTTACAAAGATATGGTGCAAAGCAAGAAGAGTTGTATGTAAGAGTTGAGAAGGAATTGAAGGAGATACAACGAGCTATTCAAGTTAGTCGCATAGTACCTATTTCACCCTCCTCATTGGAGACTGCAAAGTTGGGGGATGAACCAACCCAAATTAGAATATTGGCAGATGAAATAGAGGCTCGGATTTAGTGAGTCCAAAAAGAGAAGGAACAAGCTACATAAGCCCTGAAGAAAGAAAAAGAGGAGATCTTGGAGCAAAAATGAGTTGTGCGATACTTTGCATCCGCGTATGAAATTGAGAGAGATGAGTTCTGAGCGATTCTTAAGGGAGACAAATTGAAGATACAAAAGGAAAAGGACCATCTTCTCATAGAGTAGACTGTAGTCAAGGAAGTGGTGAGAAAATCACTTCGCTCTATTCCACGCTCGACATAGGAGGAACATGAGGCAGTTGAGGTTCAAGTGACGAAGCTCGCTGAGGCCATCCAACAACATCAAGTAAGGGTAACACATTTGGAGCTTCAAGCAGTACCTAGCACTCTGCAGAAAGTGTACGACTAGAGGGAGGAAGCCGCTAAGAGCACAGTGGAAAGGATCAGAGTCCTCACCTTAGAATGCAAGAAGCTAAGAAAGAGAAGTGTGTAGACCTATGAACGCCTCACAGAAAACCTAGAGCTTAGGAAGTTGGAAGCACAGCTACAGGAGGTGCAACAGTAGGCAATGACAATTCAAGCACATATGAAGTCACTTACTGTAGTCGAGCAAATACATAGATCACAAGAACAACGCGTGGCCCAGAAATAGATTACTTCCATGTAGGGAAGAGTCATGGAGGTCACACAAAGGCTACAACCGGTGCAAGAGCAAGCCTGTGTAGTGTTTGAAGAGATCGAAGGACAAGGTTCACATCTAGACCAAATGGTTTTGATAATGGAACAACGCCTAGAAGGGCCTGTTATAGAGAAAATGATTCAGGATTTCACTAAGAAGGAAGCTCAGGCGAAGCAACAAGTCGAGGAAGCTCGAGCTAATCTCGAGGCCTTCGAAGCGGCATTGACTGGATCTAAGTGACTTGGGACGAGTCACAGGTGAGTGTTGGGGCGTTGTTGGCCCTCAACCAATTTTTGAGGAAACATTGGTCAGGATTGATCACTTTCTGGACATCCACAGGTTGGTCTAAGATGGAGTGCCCAGGCAGAGCTGAGATCACAGGATATCACTTGTTTTGTGGACCCAACAAGGGGTTCATTAGGGTTTATGTAATGGGTTATGGGATGTTGGCCCATGGGGTTACCCATGATTAGGCCTTTTTGTAAGGAATGTAAAAGTATAAATAAGAAAACATTGTAAGGTAGAAATAGAAAAGTAAGTAGTATGTAGCTAAGTGCAAAAGAAAGTATCTAGCTAAGTGCAAGAGGCAAGTAGTTATGAGTTGCTTTGTGCAACATACTGTGTATGTAAGGTGTTAATACCCTATAATTTATAGGGAAATCAGTATTCTGACTGATATCTATTTCAGACATAACACAGATGGCTCGTGGTGCATAGTGAAAATGTGAAGGTGGCAGAAAACTCTCAACACGTCACAACTTTTATTGCAACAGTTCTCATCTTAGTTGTTATCTCCTAAAATAGCACAATCAAGTTTTTCCATTTTAGGTGATAGGAAGTATTTGAAAATTTTATTTTTAAATTTTTATTGGCTTGTTTGAAAACCTATTGTTTGTAAATAAGTTCAAAATAAACATTGCATCTGATTTTCTTTTCAAAAAAAGAGGAAATTACAGGCTTCTGTGGCTTAGGCGAACCCATAGGCATTCATTAGCCATAGAAAGCCTTCTCTTTCGGTGGTTGATAGAGAAAATAAAAGTTTGATTAACCACCGAAAAGGTGTAAGCTTGGAAAGGTCAGAGCCCGCATTTTTGCACGATCCAGATATCAATTGGCATAATGATGGAATGTTAACCGCTGAAAGTTAAGCAAACTGATGATGGAAAGATGGTATGATTACTCCTAATCTAGATTTGATGTGATATGGTACCTGTCAAGACTCCACATACCATTTCGCATTAAAACTCAGTGTACACAGGATTTTATGTTTTTTTTTAGTTCCGCCTAACTGTTTAAATCTTCACGTATCTTTCATAAATCCATTTCCAAGGAATATAGCCGTAATGATTTCCCATTCAATTAATCATTTGAAATTCCTTTGATTTAGGAATCAAACCTGAGCCTTCTATTATCCTCAATTGTATCATATAGAAACCTGAGTTTTCTGTTATGCTCTGTTAAGACTCCATTTGTCACCTCCATCTTACAGAAGCCCAATTCATTTCTATTCCTATTCCAATTAACTTACCTCAGATCCGCTTTTCCTCCTAATTTTGTGTGGGTTGTTTCCCCTAGTCCGAAGATGTGTCAATTTGTAGGAACATGCGCTAATCAAGCTCAAGCAAATGAAGAAGGAGGGACTAGCCCTGAGAATAGAATTGGATGGTACCTGGTACCTTGAGGCCCATCCTGAGGTGGTTGACTTCTTCAAACAAGCAGGGTGTTTCACCTACTGTGAGAAGCTATAGTTCTTTCACCAACAAATATCAGAGGTTTTTCCTTTATCTTATGATGGTAGGAAGGCCATTATTGGCAAGGAGGAATTTATTGTTGATGAAGCATCAATAGCAGAGATTATTGGTTTACCAAGAACTAGTGAATGTTGGTTCAAAACCACTGTTCCAGCTGACATAGAGTTTAGGTCTTACCTTCAACCACAACACAAGACTCTGATATGGAAAAAAGACATTCCTATGTCTTATTTGGAGACTAAATGGCAGTCTCTACTCAAAGCCATTTTTTCCTATATAACATGTGAGGGTAGGTATAATCGAGTCATGTTTTACCACTTCAAGCTGCTCAATCACTTTACTGGAAGGACCCCTATCAATCTCCCTCATTACCTTCATAATGCTCTTACCAAAATGGCTCGACAGGTGAAGGTGAAACCCAATAAATTTTCAAGTAGACTTTCATATCAAGGTCTAATTACCCTAATTGTCAAAGAGTCCTTGAAGAAGAAAGGGATTGTTTGGAATTTCTTTTTGTTTTGGAACAAGTTTCACACTGACTTGCAGCCAGAAGACAAGGAGAAGAAACCTACCTCAAAGAAATCATCCACTCCTAAGAGTAGCATAAGGAAAAGGAAGGCCATTTCACCTCCTCAGGTTGAAACAGAGACATCATCTATCAAGCCCAAAAGGAGTAAGAGAAAGTTGAATTTTGGAAAGGACAATGAACAAACCAAGGGTTCTCCTGAAAATAATAACCCTCTGAATATGCCATATAGTGACTCAGAGGAAGAGAAGGAACAAACAAAGATACAGGGTGACGAACAAGCTGAGCAAGTTGCTGAAGGGTACCCTAATATACCATCCCCAACTCCTCCAGATGAACATAATCAACCCTTGGCAGAAGCCTCTACAAGCAGATCAAAACCAACCAGGTCCCAGAACATCAATCAACTATTGAGGAGAGTTTATGACTTAGAGATTTTTGATAAGAAGATTAAAAAGAGAAATGTTGAGTTGATTGACAAAAATGTTGAGCTTTATGACAACTGTCAAGATGTTATGGAAAAGCATGATAAAATCTTGGACAGGAACAAGATGTTGATGAAAGAGAATACTAGGTTGTACAGACAACTCAGACTCCTAAAATTAAAAATGAAAGATGCACAAGCTTCAACTCCAAAACACCCAGGGTTGGAAACCTTAACAGAATTGGCTACTACTCTGGATGATAAAAAAAAGTTTTCTACACAGGAAATTCAAGTCTTTGTTACTATACCTGAAAGACAACCATCACCAAAGCAACCTTGAACACTTATCGAAGTAGCAAGGTAATTCAATTTTGCAATTTTGAATTTTTGGTGAAAGTAGAGCTTTCAGTGGTTTAGGCAAACAGGACGACTGTTCATTAACCACCGAAAGTAGAGATTTCGGTGGTTAATACACCCAGATTCTATCAGTGTTAACCACCGAAACCTGAGATAGGCAGTGAAGATGTATTTTTGCCCAGATCAAAGTTTTTCTCAACCGAATCTCTTGGAAATGCTTTCCAAAGATACATATTGAATTATAGTATCAAATCCAAAATCCATATTTGATGCAAAAGAGGTTTGAAGAGGTGTTCAAGTTGATTAGGCACCTATTTTTGGGGCAATGAATCAGGTTTTTATCTAAATTTGGAAAATTCAAATTTTATCTTCATCAAGGGATATCAAACAGCCTTGGAAAGATTTCTACACAGCACAAAGGTTCTAAATGATGTAAAGACCATGAAATAAGGAGATTGACCTCATTTTGAGGATCATTTCCTATCTTTTTGTAAATTTGTTTTAACTTTCTATCTTTAGCAAATTTGATCCATCCTTCTAGGATCTGTAACTACTTTGCAAGGGCTATAAAGCTACAGACTTTGATGCATAAAGGGGGGTTGGACCTGTGCGGAAGTTGATTCCTTTTTGATGGATTATGGGCTTTGCCATTCCATAAAGTTTGTCTGTAATCTTTAAATGATCAATCATAAATAAGCAAGTTGTTATCATGATTCTTGTGTCGAGATGTTGGTGGCGTTTCCTTTCTCTGTTAAGTGTTTCAGGTTATCATTTCACTTGTTTTCAAATTCTTATTGTCAAAGGATAGTAATAGAGCAGAATTTATTGGTGAAATACTTTGCATCTGGTTCTTGATAATATTTATGTTTCTCTTCTAAAATCTTAGTTTAGGAATTCTTAGCTGCTCCTTTGCTTGGATTTTTCCTCCCCTATTTCTTCCTCATTTGACACCATTCAAATTTAATTCAATCCAACATTTCCACTACCTTTCCCTGTGTAAGAGATTTGTCTAGATTTGAGAGTGAGTTATATATTCAATCATAGACCCCATTTTCCCAATGGACCTCCTTGTTGTCCCAAACCAACCATTTAAAAACTAAAAACCCCGATCCCTCATAAGTAGCCTAATATCCTATTCCAAACCAAGCTAAATCATACAGAGAGAACCCTCTCTGAGTCTTGGAGGGATAGATCCAAGACTTCAAGCAGTTGAAACAGTTACCTCTGTCAATTTCTCCCTCAGCCTGATAAATTACAGAGCATTAACATAAGGCTCTATGCTTAGTAAAGGAGTTGGATCTGTGCCTTGACCTGATTTTGGGAAGGTGGATCTGGTGCATAGTGCACAGATCACCTGTTTAGTGCGAAGCTTGGCTATGTGGCTTAGTGCACAATAAAAGATGGATGTAAGATATTTAAGCCTAATAAAAAAGAAGAAGCAGTTGGTGGACATAGCCCCACAATGGGGTGAACCACATATATCATGTGTTGATGGTTTTCTTTGTGTTATGATATTTATGATGTAGATCTTCTTAGTGAATTGATTATTATGAATGATAGATAGATCTATGAATTCTTAGTGATTTGCCTATGTTGAATGTGTTAGATCTAATTTCTGATGCTAAGTGCGATGTATATTTTTTCATTGTTACTGTGTCGATCTATAATTAGGGTTTGATCTGCAATGTGAATAAAGATAATGAATTAATGTGTGTTGTTCCTAAGTACTCTGTGAAAATTTATAATCACAGATCTGTGTCCTAGCTTGGTTACAGACACTTGAGTCTTGTAACCCCCCCTGCCTCTACCTAGGGTGAGACTTCCCCTGCTTCGCAGGTGTTTCCGAAAGGGCTAGTAGTTAGGGTTTTGTTGGTGCATTTTTGAAGCATTGAACCCTGGGTCTGCCCCTGTGCCAACATATTCTACATGACCTGCCCTAATGTTTAGTATATAGAAATATATAGTGTACTCCTTCATCGACATACCTTTTTGTCTTAAATTTTTCAATTTCCTGAACAAGTTTAGTTGATAGTCCTTTGGCATGGATTTGGCCTTGAATTTGGCTACCATTCTCTCCCAGCTCTTAATTTTGGCTTTTCCTTTCCTCCTCCCATCTATTTGTAATTCATACCACCATAAGGATGCATGTCCTTTTAGCCTGGTTACAATGTTCTTTAATTTCTTCTCTTCATCTATATCCTCATAAGAAAAATGCTTGTCCATTGCATTGATCCAATCAAGCAATCCTTCAACATTTAAGTTCCCTTCATACATTGTAACTTCCATTTTAGGTTCCTCCTACCTTTGTAACCAGCCTTAAAAACAATTCTTCATTTTTTCCCTCCTTCTAGGGCTTCTCCTTCTTCACTATATCTTGTGTCTTCAACATCACTGACATCTCCTGTGTTAGGTTCTCTCCTCTGATATGATTCCATGGATTCCATTCTAGCCTAAACTCTTCTTAGTTCATTCTGCAAATCTATAACAAAAATATTTTCTAGCATACCTCTTCTCATGGTAGGCATGGATGCTAAATGCAATGCTTAAAAATGATCTTATACCACTTGATAGCCTAGTTGGACCAATGCTGAAACTCCCATCACTGTCATATTTTTCTCTTATCAAAGGTTTTTATACCTTATTTTCCATTTTAGCAGGATCAATGTATTACTGTGGATCAATTAGATCTTAGTCCCTATAAAAATCGATTCAATTATGATTATGGAACCATTTCATCAAGTATTTGATAGGATCAAGGGATATAACCATAGACTAAATTTAAAAGGAATGGAAATTTAATAGGTAAGGCCCTGAGGGATTAACCTTTTTTCCACAAGACTTGGGGATGTGACTGAGGGCCAATCTTTTCTCAAATGCAAAAGGTGGTTTTGTAACCCACTTTCAAAAACAAGAGACAATATGGCAAGGAAACTTAGCACCTTGGTGGCCCACCATGGTTACTTTCGCAAATTCTCCTTGCTGCTAATGGTCGGGCCACTCCAAATGTGAATAGAGATCCTGTCGTCGATCTTCTCCTTTGGCACGTGATTCGAAGACGTAGATTTAATCTCTTGAATATAATTATTTGGGCGAATGATCAACAGGGATCGTTGATCTAAATATTATCAATGATCGATGATATATTCTTGTGAGCTTGTCATGTTCCTTTTTTATTTCTATCTAATGGTTCTATTGTTTTCGACTCCAGATATGACAATCAAAATCCAAAGTCTTGTAAAAACACAAGTTTACACTGTGCTCTGTTGTTGTGATCAAAACATCCACTCCACAGAGCATTCAATTTACTATTAGAGAGATATCAAGGCCTATATAGATACCTAATATTCAATTCAAATTTCACTCTTTTATTGATTTAAAATAAGAACTCGATAATATAATTTCTCTCATAGTTTCCACACAAAATCTCACACTCTACACCTATTTCTCTCCAATTTTTTTTACACTTACAAATTACAATTATATAGATTCAATACCCTTAGGTAGCTTAACTGGATAATCCCAACTATCACAATCAAATCCCCTAAGATCACTCATTATGTTCTAAAAATATGTAACTGAATACACCTATTACAACCAATTCCAATATAGATACCTTCTAGAGGCATCTAGACTCAATTATTGAAACTAAAATGAAATTTAATGGAACCAACCCCCTTTAGTAAATGGTTTGACCCTCTTAGGTCCATAAACAAGATTTCATTTGATGCTCCTGCATCACATTGTTTGGCCCAATTGACCTTCCATTGGGCCTTGTTTAAACATCACACACACACACACACACACATGCATTAAGTCTAATATAAATATTGAAAGGCATATTTTGTTATGTCGTGATGAACCATTGAGGCTCTTCTAAAAATTGAAGGAAACAACTTTTGATTTTCCCTAATGATCCATTGAGTCTCTTCAAAAGTTTGTTTTTCAATCTACCAAAATGAAACATCGAGGCTCTTTGAATGATTCATAGGAAACATATTTTGATTTACCCTGATGAAACATCAAGGATATTTGAAAGATCATTTGTATATATTCCTCGATGAACCATTGGGGATTTTCAAAAGATTTGAAGGAAACATCTTTTGATTTTCCTCAATGAACCATTGAGGCTCTTAGAAAGATTGAAAGGCAACGTATTTAAATTTTCCTTGATAAACCATTGGGATTTAAAAAAGATAATATTTTGATCTTCCCTAATGAACAATTAGGTATATTCAAAAGATTTGAAGGAAACACCTTTTGATTTTCCCCAATGAACCATTAGGGATCTTCAAAATATCATCTTTCAAATTTACCTGATGAACCATTAGGGTATTCAAAAGATTTAAAGGAAACCTATTTTTATTTTCCCCAATGAACTATCGGGGCTCTTCAGAATATTAAAAGAATAAATTTCGATTTTCCCTCATAGGTCATTGGGATGGAATTTGAAAAGGCATATTGACCTCAAAATTAATGCAATTCCAATGACCTCCTATGAAGGTAATACCTTGAATTAAAAAAAAGGAAGGAATTGGGACCTATGAAAGATATTCCATACTAAGGAAATCCATCAATTTGGATGAATATCCCTAAAAAACAAAGGGCATATCAACCTAACTTGAAGGAATCCTTATAAAAAATCCTAAGTTCAAAGTGATCGTTATTCCCAAAACCATTCAAATAACACTTCAAATTTACTTATAGAAACCTATAGGCTTAGGCTTGAAGTGTCTTTCACTTAAGATAACATTTGACCTATAAAGACACTATTAAGCATAGGTGAATCTATTGTATATGGTATTTATCCTTGAAATTCAGACAGTTCATGATATCAAATGCATAACCCAATTTCAAATGGATTAATAGGAATTCAAACACATTCACTCTCAGATTGTTCAAATTAAAAAGGCATACATCCTATCAATGTAAGAGTATGCACCCACATGAATTCCAATGTACAAAGTAATTCAAGACAGATAAACTCGAAGGCACTTGAAATTATAGAGGCTTGCAACCTTATAGTGCAACAATCATGCATATACATTCAACCACGAATTCAATTCATTCAAAGGGATAATAGCTTAACAACATAATTGTATATAAGGAATCATATAATAGATTGTAATACCCCGATTTTGAGTCCTTGGATTAATAATGTATTTTGTTTGTTGATGAAAGGCCAGGAGTTCTTGTAAAGTTAAAAGGTCAGAGAGGTTAGGGAATGTATTACTTTGAACATATTAATAATAAAATACATCATTGGCTACAAGACAGACAAGGACAAGAGTTATTCCATGAGAGAGGGGGATGACGGTCTAAGCCTTTGTATTTTTATTCTAAAGGGAAGGGTCACGTGAGTCTCTTGGAGAGGCCACATTATGCCTTGAAAGTCTTATATAAACCCCGCATGTGGGTTTTTTGGGGGTTATCTCATTTTGGGTTATTATGTCATCTTGGGTGGTTACCTCATTTTTATTATTGCTTAATTTTGTGTTGTTGATTTGTTTTGGCCACCTGATCTTGTTGATCATTTCTTTCCTTCTTTCTAACTCTATATATGGTTTTGGGAATGGGGAAATGATTTGATAGAGGTAGTGATCCATGGATGATGGTTGTAGGAACTACTAATGCACCAACAAATAATTGATGTTAGTGTGGATGAGATTTTTGTCAATAATTCCAAGACTGTATACAATTGAGAATCCTGGAAGTTTCTATCACTGAGATTTTCTGAGCAATAGCACTGGAGCCATGGAAACAAGTGTACATCCTGAGGAATTAATTCATAGTGAAGGGTGTTATTTCTTGTGGATTGTGAAGGCTGATGGGAAAGAGAGATGGTAAACATGGATTTCATTATGGTTGATAAACTATGAGAGTTGATTTTCAAGATTGGTTGGGAAAACTAGAGTCAGCCTAGGACCCATCCTTGTGGATTCATAGCCCTGGCTCAAGGGTGACCTGTTGTTGAGATATAGAAAAATAGTGTCTAAGGTTGGGTGGAACATTTGACATCTACAACCAGTTAGTGAAAACATATTTTAAAAGATAAGTCTCTCTGTGATTTTATTTCTTTGTGTATTCTATTTATCTCTATGATATGTTTATGACATGTTAGTTGTTATTAATTGGTGTGCATTACCAGTTATGTAAGTTATTTTTAAATCATGCATGCTTCTTGTTATTGAATTTACGTTATTATGTTCCTTATTTTGTAAGAAAGGTATCAAAATTTAGAAATCATCTTAGGAAGGTGAGTTTTAGAGGCACTTAGGGCAATGGGCTGTATTACAGATTGGTATCAGAGCTCGATTGAAACACTTGGACTTCATGGGTTGAATACAAGTTGAAGATCATCTTCCAAACAGAGGCTAAGTCGATGAGTGCTTGGGCGATCAATTTTTTTCTTGAAAAACCAAGGAAATTTTCTTGAATTTGGAAATTTTAAAAATCTTTCACAGAGTGACATCAACGTGATGAGGATTCATGTGGTGGGGTGACTTGATGAACAATGTGTAGCCATTGTGGAAATTTTCCAGTGGAAACACCATGGTGATGGGTCGTGGTGGTAGAAACTGTGGTAGTGGGGGATTTGGGGATCTGGAGATCCAAGAATTATTCATAAGGGACTTTATTGAAAATGTTGGATCCATATGTGGAACCTTGACTGCACAGAACCATCACCATATAGAAGACCTAGATCTAGATATTTTATTATGCAATCTTTCTCCAAAATCTTGGATCCATATGATGGAACCATGCCATGTCAGAACTTTGGGATTTTGTTAACACCCCTATTGTAAAAAATTCCGCGATCGATCTCAACCATCGATCTTCCATCAACCTCTACCATCAGATCAGGAAGACGTGAAAGTTCGTGCACTGAGTCAAAGGTGTTGGGTGGGACCCACACATCCCCAGAATAATAGGAGTACTCCTTGTGGTCAAATGATAGAGTGTCGGGTGGAATTGTCAGTGTAGTGGCATGAAGGCCACATGGTGGGATTTTTGGAGAATTCGAGATGGGCGGATATTCAAATTTTTGGATAATTCCAGATGGATGAATATCTGGGATTTTTGGAGAATTTCAGATTGGTGGACATCCAAACTTTTTTAGAAGTCCAGATGGGTGGATATTTAGAGTTTCAAAGAAGGTTGTATGGGTGGATGTTGGATACAGGGCATTGACATCTTGGAATTTGGGAATTTGAATGTCCTTACAGGTTGTTATTGTTGTTGAAGGGAGGATGTTGGATGAGGGACATTAACATCCGGGCATCAAGATTCCCTTGAGGTAAATATTTATTGAAATATGAAGATCCAGATATGAAAATTTGATGAAGGATGATTACCATTTCAGCATGCCATGTTATTAGTTTTCATGTCAGTATGCCATGTCGGTAGTTTTCACATCAATAGAGTGCCATGTCAACATGCCATGCTGAAAATTATCACATCAATAGTGTACGATTCAACAAGCCATGGTGGAAGGACTTGGAGAGGAAGACTAGATGGTAAAACTGGGAGGAAGAAATCAAACTATCCAAAAATATGGAGATCCAAAATTCCTAATAAATAGAATTTTGCAAAAATTCAAATTCCAGATACCATGTGCCCTTGAAGTTGAAAAATGGAACCTTGAAGAAAAACCCTTAATCATTTAGAGATCCGAGACATCCAGGAAAAACCTTTCAAATGTAGTTAGTGGGAGGCTGGATCCAAATGAAGGAACCTTGACCTGTGGAACATTCACCATTCGAGTAGTGGTAAATCCAGGGATCCAGGATTTTGGAAAAACCTAGATTCAGATTCCATCAATAACTAGTAGTACACTGATGGTAAAGTTTGATGTAAATTAACAAAAAATGCATAATTATTGTAATTTGGGGAAGAAAAGGGCCTTTTTAGGAGGCCATAACTTTCATCTCAAGGATCATATTGAGGCATGGGAATAGTCATTGGAAATATGATTGAGAGGATAATAACTTGGAACTATCAGAATTTGGATACTTGTGATATAATTATTCATAAAATGAGAAGAAGAAGAATCACCTATAGCTTTAATTGAAAATTTTATTTTGTATAATATTCCCAACTCTAACAAAATGCTTTCTTGCACATTTTGTAGAATTAATGGATGTAAGCACATCAATTCATGCCAGGATTGTAGATTTGAGACATGGAGGATGGAGAGGGAGCCTTTAGTCATGAGAGAGAATCAAAAGGCCAACATATCAGTGCTGGTAATGAAGAGACATAACATAATGGAGACAAGAGTATAGTGTGTTGGGGATTGGGTGTAACTTGATACAAAACAAACAAACAAAACAGTAGACAATAGAAGAGAAATAATTTTTTGAAGATAGAAGGTGGTGTCTAAAGACACTGTTACAACACTTAAGCATATCACTTTATGATCAGAGTATCAAAATTCATATTGGAAATATTGTATGAAACAAATATATCTCCATGATGATAATGACCCATCGGCTCTACTATTTATAGCTTCAAGACCTAACCAACTTATTTGAAATCGGGAGGATCTTTTCTAGATATAACTATTGGTGGTTATAGTTGACTCCGTCAAATCCACACTATCTATTTGGATCTATAAGGATGCTCAACACAAGTATCCATGTGTCCAAATCATAGTTGATTTCTCAACCTATCAATCCATCAATTGACTGTCTTTGAATGCTAGTCAACTGTTCGAATGAGAGGCTTGTTAAGTATTTGACCGACTATTGTAGAGATTTGTTTGATCACCTGACCAACTGTTTCTAGATGTAGGTAGATTTATCGACTGAATGATTCTAGGATAATTATGATGAACCATAATAATTTGATGTTCCAACACCCCCCCACCCCCATCATCACATGAATTTGGTGATTTAGGAGTTGAAATTACGTTAGTAGGACACCCCCATAATTGCATCTTCTTGAAGCCCAAACATCATATAGATATTGATAAATTTAAATTTAGATAAAATATTTGTGAATATGAGCATGGAGCTCAATATGATTCATGTTATTATGGGAAACATGGTTTTCAACAACTTTTATGACACTATGATTTTCACAGTAGATTGTAGTTGAGGTATGAATAGGAAAGCAAAATTCACCCAGATGTTGGTAGATCCAAACTACCTCTATACCTTCATGAATGACACCATGATATTCTTCTTCTATAGTCGACAAGGAGGATGAATTTTTTTCCTTACACAACCAAAAATATGGTCCAATGCTAAATAAAAACACATAGCTAGAAGCATAATTTCGATCATCACTGTCGCCAACCTAAACAAAGTCGGTGAAGCCGATTAGAAAATCTAAAATTTGATAATACTCGATACCAAAATGAGTGGTACCCTTGAGATAGAGGGCATTTCATTTAACTACTTTCTAGTGAATTTCTCTGGGGTCCTGCATAAATTGAGAAACCATAGTAATATTAAAGGAAATGTCATTTTGATTGTAAGTAAGATAAATGAGACTGTCGACCAATTGTTAATATAGTGTAGCATCGACTTTGGGAGTCTAACAAGTTTTATTTAGCTTTACTCCAAATTGAAAAGGAGTAGCATAGGGATTACAATATTCAATATTAAAACATGTCAAAATATCCATTACATATTTATATTTAGAAATTAAAAAAACATCATATAGTGGTAATACTTGAAGACCAAAGAATAATGCAGAGTACCAAGATCTGTCATGTCAAAGTAGTCAACGAGTTGTTTCTTCAATATAAGAATGAGATCGACGCTATTTCCAATGATGACAAGGTTATTGACATATACAACAACAGTCAAAGTGTTTCCATTAGTATGGAGTACATTTAAGATGTGATTAGATTCACAATGTTTGAAACCAAGTTGAAGAAAGAAATTTTCGATCTTAGCATACCAAGCTCTAGGAGATTTCTTCAAACCATAGAAAGGCTTCTTTAGTCAACAAACTAGGTTAGAATCTGTCACAAAATAATGAGGCTATTCCATGAAAATTTATTCATATAGTTCATTATTAATAAAGGCACTCTTCACATCCATCTTATCGATTTTCCATCCAAATCAGACAAAAAAGAGAAAGAATCAATCAAACATAGTTAATCTTTGCAACAAGGGAAAATGTCTCAGTGTAGTCGATGCCTTATTTTTGAGAAAATACCTTCACAACCAAGCAATATTTATGATGCTCAACAACACCTTCATAGGTAAATTTGGTCCTGTAGACCCATTGACACTTCACAATATTATTTCCTTGTGGTCGAGGAACTAATTCCCAAGTGTGATTCTTTGACAAAGAATCCAATTTTTCCTTCATATCTTGTTCCCATTCAAGTTGACCTTGGGCATCTGAGTAGGTAATAGAATAAGAAGTTTCAAGTAAATGAGTGATCAATGCAACACTGACATGTTTCTTTTGACTTTGAGTTTATCATCTGGAGGAAATATCACTAACATCAGGTCCAACAGCTACAAGGGTCTTGGTAGCCCATCTGGTTAAAAAATATATAGGTGCATTATTGTTCACTACATAACGTCGATAATAAGTCAGAACAATTTCATTTGACATAGAGGGCGGACTAGGAAAAACATATATCAACAGACTAATTGAATCGAAGGTCGATGGTATAGTCAAAATAGGAACAAAGTTTGATTGTCCAATCGAGGAACTGAAAAATGGAAAAAGAGAACTAGAGTCAGAAAAAAAATCAAAGTGATCATCCTATAACAATTCAGAGGAGGCATTCAACAACTTGATGCTATGAGACTTATATTAAAACCATACATTTCATCTGATAATGATTTGTTGTTTGATAGGATCAAACAGTAGATAAGATTTAGAATCTTCAAAGTATCCCATCATGATGCAAGGATGCCTCTTTGCATCCAACTTCTTTCTGCAATCATCAGAAATTTGATCCCAAGAAACACATCCAAACACATAGAGGTGGTTGACTGAGGGATTCTTTCCACACCACCATTTAAATGGAATCACCAAAGGAACAAATTGAGTCAGGATGCGATTGATAAGATAGTTTTCATAGTAGAAAATTTTATCCCAGAAGTGAGGAGGAAAAAAATTGTCCTGCAAAAGACATCTATCCAGTTCAACTAATGTCTAATTCTTGCATTCTATAATGCCATTCTGCTAAGGTGTATGAGAACTAATCACTACCAGCAAATACCAGATAGAAACCATGTGTTCTTCAAAAAGGTCAATTTACATACTCACCACCATTGTTTGATCTTAGGCACTTGATGGGTCGGCCACATTGATTTTCAGCAAAAGCTCTAAATTATTTGAAATTTTAGAGACAAGATTCTTGTTCTTTAGAACACAAACCCAAGTGAAATGAGAGAGATCATCAATGAAAGTCAAAATTGTAGATTTCAATATTGTAGAATTACTTACTACAAACAAATTCTTAATTATATATATATATATATATATATACAATGGGACATACACACACACACATTACACAAATATTTTACCCTAGAAACCCAAACCGGGAAAACCAACAACATGTTTAGAGTCACAACTCTAATATTTCATTCATCATCTATATTCATTGTTTGCAATTATATATATATATATATATATATATATATATATATATATATATATATATATATATATATATATATATATATATATATATATATGATCTGATGACATTCAAATCCCCTAATCAATTGACTCATATTAATAAACAACCCTAATTCCTTAACGAGAATTAGAAAACTATCGGCGAAAAACATGTGCTGAAAAACTGCTAAAAACGGACACAAAAATCGTCAATTTTTTTTTTCGGGGGATTCACCCTCCTATGACCCCCTTGCATGCTTGGGGAAATGTAGACACTAGGTTTGGTATTGAAAATAATATAACACATACCCAAAATTATCCCACTTGTTATTTTCTTTACATATAGGGGGTTACATGATTACATAGTCAACAATCCAGGGAAATAATTTCCATTGTTTCTCTAAACTAGGAGAACTTCTCATTGCTCACAAAAATTGCTAATGAATCTGCAACATTATTCAAAGTGTCCACCTTCATCAAAAAAACCTTCTTGTCTTTGACCAGGTCTCTCAAAAATTTATATTAGACATCAATATTCTTTTTCTTTGAATGAAAGCAAGGTTCTTTGCCATGAACATTGCACGCTGATTGTCACAAGATATCCTTACAATTTGTTGTACCAACCCAATACCTGAAAACAATCTTATTAACCATCCTGCTTATTTTATTGCATGAGTGGATGCCATGTATTTAGCTTCTATAGTTTGGTCATGCAAGTTTGGTCATGCAAATAATATAACAAATACTCAACAAAAATATACCTTGCACCTACTAGGGAAGGTAGATTAATGCAACATAGAACACTGTGAAGAAACTTCAAGAGGTTATGTGCTTTCCTCTCCTTTCTAGGGTCAAAGGGTCCTTGATGATGCTTTCCAAGGACACATCCCTTGTAGAATCTATCAGGGAGGGAAACTTTAGGTAAACCAAAAACCATTTTCTAAGTTTCCATCGATTGCATACTTCAAAAATTCAGGTGTCTGAGTCATTCATGCTAAGTTCAACTTCATTTGTTAGTGTGAACAACAAGACTGGTCGGTTCATAGTCAGGTTGAGTCATGCCATAAAATTTATACAACTTTCCTTCCAATTGAGAAACCATCCAATGCAAATCGACTGATCTTTCCTCAAATCTCGAACAAAGAATTGATCTAGCCAAAATAACACAATCTTACCTGTCTCTATTAACTGAGAAATAGACAACAAATTGACACTGAGATTTGATACATGATAAATGTTGAATATTTTCCCTTGTTGATAGGAAACATCACCCTGACCAACAATATCAAGAGAAAAATAATCGACAACATAAATATTCCTCTTCTTAGCTTCATTTAAGGAGGTGAACAAGGAAGCATCCTTAGTAATATGATGAGTGCACCTAGATTCAACTACCCATTCTCTTTGCACAGAATGAGACACCAAGTCTTGAGAAGTCCTGAATTGGAAGGTGAAATTATTGTTAGGTCGTTGAACAATGAACATGTCTCCTTCAAGGCATTTAACCTTCTCCTCTAAATCCTCTTTGTTCTTATAGGAAACCTTCTCCACATGTCCATTTTTTCCATAGAATTGACATGTCTTCTTCTTTCGACTTTGATGAGGTGCATTTGTCTTCTCTTTAGGTTTTTGGTCAAGGTATCCAAGTCTCTATGTATGGGTATCAAAGCGAACTCTTTCTTTTTTATTCAACTTTCCCTTTCCCTTGAGCAAGTGGGCTTGATGTTTACCACAAAGATTTACTTTGTCAAGAAATATATGTCAATCAGTGATCAAAAGACCAAAGAAATCTGCAACATGTAATCCTTTTATCTTCCTTGCATGCCTACCCATTGGTGTGAAATTTTGAAACAAACATATCGAATGTTGTTCTCAATTTCATCAGGACCATCTTGATGAATTTTCTTCCTTTATTCTAATAATTCTTTCCACATTCACCCAATTTAAACTACAATTCCTTCACATGCACCAAATAGTCCTCTATTATGTAAAAAGAATGAGGATCGAGAGAGATCAAACTCTTTCTCCAATTCCATGATGTGGCTTTCATCGACTCGGTCGAACAACAAATTCAAATTCTTCGAAAACTGATGAGGGCAGTCGATACCACTGATGTGAAAACAAATCTCCCATGAGATATAGGTCGTGATGACCCCTGCACCCTCATCCTTCTTTCCATTAACAACAAACTTTGCCTAATCATATGTTGGATCTGGAATCACAATCTTTGTATACTGCCATAGTCCTTTACTCTTCAGTAGGGTTTCATTGTTTGGTTCCCATAATATATCATTTGATTCATTCATAATTATGGGATCAATATTTTAAGCCATATTCAATATCTAGACAGATCATATATGTTTCCACAAGTCACATCACCGACCCAGAGTCAATCACATAAGATATCAAACTCAACAAGAGTTGTAGAAAACATGTGAGATTTCAAACCATCGACTTTGATACCATGTTTGGGATTGGGTGTAACCTAATACGAAATAGACAAACAAAATTGTAGATAATAAAAAAGAAATAATTTTTTGAAGACATAAGGTGGTGTCTAAATACATTGTTACAACATTTAAGCATAGCACATTGTGATCAGAACATCATAATGCATATTGTAAATCTTGTATGCAACAAATATATCACCATAATGATAATGAACCATCGGGTTTTCTATTTATAGCTTCAAGTTCTAACTAAATTCCTTGAAATTGGTAGTATCTTGCCCACACATAATCGTTGGTGGTTAGAGTTGACTCCATCAAATATGCACTTTCTAGTTGGATTGACAAGGATGCTCAACCCGTGTTACAAGGAAAATCTCTCTATTGCATGGGGTAAACCACAATGGATGGAATGACACATAGAAATCAACTCTAATCCCAAGTATGCTATATAAATGAAATGCTAACAAGACAAAGCCAAGAGCCTACCTCGTTCGGACGTTCGATGAAGATAATCGTTGAGTACACAAATCAAATATTTATACCTGTAATTTGTCCTCAACAACCAAGATATGCAAGCATATGGTGATAATACATAATGTTGGCATATATATTAGAATAATCCATTAACATACATGAAAAATGCACCCATGGAATAATAATTCAAATCTTTGCAAGATATCAATTGGACGAGAAAAGAGTATTTCTATTAAAATAATCAACATAAGTATATATGTGATAAAATTATGTAACGATACATATTGAAACCAAGAAACTAAGTCCCTCCAGCTGGGCCTCTAGCACTTCAATCCTCCACCAAATGAAAGATCATATAAAGGAGTCAATGAGGTTCTCCATCACAAAGAAGGAAGAGCTTGGGGGATGAACAAGGAGTTCAGACTTTCAAGGACAAAGGGATGTAGACGCAATATGAAGTGAAATTTCTCGAGAGTGTCTTTGCTCTCAAAGTTGAATTGTTGAATCTCCCAAGGCTTGGATATGGCTCAATTTATAGCCTTCAAATGGAAATGAAGGGTCGATTCAGAGTGTTTTCAGTATACAAAAGATCAAAGATCATGGATCTCATGATATGGCATGGAAACCCAACATTGTTTTTAATTTTGAGCACCATACCCGATGTACGCAAGCTGTAGTGGAAAAACCTACGTGTACGCTTTATTTCTAACTGATAGGGTGCATATATGTGGAAAGCTGTGATTTTTTGGCTCTGGAAGGTACAAAAGGGGACTTCAAGTCTGAATAGGGAAATGGAAAGGTCATCCAAGCAAGTTGCATGGAGTGAGGAAAAATTTGTTGTAACATATGCCCCCTAATGTGTGAGTTCAGAGGAGTATCTACGATGGTTGAAATACATTAAAATTACCAGAAGTGGAGTAATGGAGACTTAGTTGGAAGTTCTAGTTACCCATGAGAATATTACAATTCATAATGACTTTGTACACATGGATTCCAATATGAATTACACTACATATCCATGTGGAAATATATCAAATAGTTGTTTATGGCCATGATTAGGCAATACAAAATGGATATATGCCATAGGTTGTCATAGTCATGAACAAGGCACATTGGAATCTAGTGTCAAAATCAATCTAAAGATATTCATACACAATGGAGTACAATATTATCTCCCATGATCACTGAAGTTATATAGGTATTGTTCCAATGAAAGACAACAACATATTAGGAATGTTGCTACTATAAGTTGGAGGTCTTCTACACTATCCACCGAAGGTGCAAGTCTACATCAAGTGAATAGAGGAGTTGAGGTCAAACACAATGAGACTTTGTTTGATTACCGGTCATTAAGGTATACCATTAAAAAATGCATGACAACCTACCGATAATGAAAGTAGGTATCAAGGCGACGAGTACATTTTACAAGTGTGAATAAGGGTATTGAGGTCAAACACTTGAAGAATCCATCAATCAAGAGACATTGATGTATTCCCAAATGTCAATGGTGGGAGAACTTTCCATTGATGACTACAAGATTCTAGGTACTCATAATACTCTAGGTCTCATTTCCATAATAGATGGGCTAAAGTCGATGGAAGGAGACCCACTTAAAGGAGAGCATTAGGGAATCTCTCATCAGTCAGCACGAGGTACACAGAAATAGTTTGATGATTAGGATGAAATCAAATGAATAGGATGTTCATTAACCAATGATCCTATGCATCTCCCGCATGAACCAACTACAAGTAGTGCATGAAAGAGACCCTCTGAATAACATTCAATAAGGAAGACTACCAAAAAAGGTGAGGAAACCACCAATAAGGCTAATGGAATGAAAGACACTACAGGAATGGCAATGTGTGAATATATTTCTTATCATCTAACACAAGGGAAACCCTTCAGTCAACGACCAATGATTCGATGTCAACTGTTGGGTTCAAGGTTTCCTACAAATAATGAAAGTAGCACTAGGGTGCATCGTAGGACTACAGATTCATGTGACTCTGAGATAAACTGAGGGTATGGCCAACATGCAAAGTCAAGAGTTCTGAGAAATGGTTGACACAGGATTGTAGACTTCCTTTGAACAAGATCATGAGACCTATGGATAACTCATCCAGCATAGACTTGATGATAAAACTTTGTGATGTATGAGGCATCAACAAACTCTCCAAAGGGACTGGAAGAATAACCAGTCGAAGGATTAAACTATATGTAATGAGCTCGGCTTCCTAAGATCATGCTACACCCAAAATTTGGATGACAATGGAATCAAAAGTTTGTGCTTTATTCAAAGGTGACACGACTACTGCCGATATGAGATAATATTCTTTTCCCACCCTTAATTTTTTGTTTTTTCATAGGCAAAGAAATGTTATGATACAGGAGAGGAAATGAGTGTCGCGAGTGAGCAACTAGTTCCAAACAGTGGAACATACCTATGCTCAATGCAAGGAAGTGCATGTGGGGCATGGACACTCAAGGGAATGTTTCCTCTTAGGGTACAGGGTGTCAAGCTGTAAAGGATATATAAAAGGATCTACTTGGAAAGTGATGCAAATTGTTGAGGTAAGAGGATTATAAATAGAAAGAGAGAATCGAAAATAGGCTCAATACTGCAAGTAGGATGATGGAATTCAATTACAACTTAACTCCAAAGAATGCCCATTTTCATAGATTTGGTCCCCTAGGCCCGAAAAAGTATAAAATAATACCTAGGAGAACTCTTCTAGCCAATGGTGACTAGAGTATTCCTTTTTCGTAAGTAGTCTACATGGTTCGAAAAAGGGTTAAAATTACAACAAAGATATGTCCTTTTAAATCCATTTAATGAGTATGAAAGAGACAAGTTCACTTGACAACCTTTTTCATTTTTTAGAGAGTCAGGAAAGGGCTTAACCAAGACTCGGGGGGAGTCCGATAGGTAACGATCAAAATGATTGCGAGTAAGAATATGTGTTTTGAAAGAAAATTCATATCGGAACTATAAGGAACTCCTGTTCCTATGGAATAGCTTCTGCAAGGGTACCAAATAACACAAATGTTATAACTAGGGCAACCATGTTTGGTAAGCCTCTACCACTTGATAATGACACTTCTAGTAGTAGTAAGAAGGTTTTGTGTCACTAATAAATGGGTTCGTACCTAGGGTGTATGGATCACAGTCATGGGATGATGAAAGAGTGAAAGATGGAGTGAAAACCTATCCTATATGCTGGTGAAAGAATATACTTGCCGAAGACATGAACGTGCGGCCCTAGAAAAAACCACCAAAAACCAATTCTTTCCACTGCACTATTAGTCCATAAGGTCAAAAATTAGCACAAACTATATGAAGTGGGTAAAAAAATTCTACTAATAGTAAAAATAGTCCATTTTACCATACCATTTGAGTTTTTTCACCAACCTAGTGCATTTTAGGACATTTTTCCCACGATCTTCAAGTGTCGATTGTGGGAGCTACAATCAACAGAATCAACAACTGTTTGAACCAAGTAAGTGACCATCCCCTCTACTTCAATTTCAATGGTTTAAATTTCAATTTTAGGCTCCATTGTTTTAGTATTAGAGGGCGTAATATGGAAATTAGGGCATATGCGGGTGACAATTCATCAGGTTGCGTATGTGATGCCATATACGTGGGAAAAGGGAATCAAGTACACGTATATGGATCCCTATACTTGATTTTTACCACGTTATCCTACATGCAAGTCCATGAACACATTTTTGAAAAGTTTTAACTAAAGAAATGGCTTCTCCTTTGCAGGATGGTGATTGAATGGAGGGAGAGGGAGCATGAAGAGATAGATGCAGCAGTGGGAAGGGATGAAAGGGCCCAAAAAGCTTTAAAAATATGTGGCCTTTATAAATTTTTATCTCTCAAGGGAATGAGGGCTCAGGTGGGTTACTCTAGTTGTTAGTAAACTATTTGGATCCAGAGATAAAGTCCTTCAACCTCAATGGGAAACCATTGAGGATTGAAGTGGATGATATATACTTCATCAGAGGATTGTCTCACCAAGTCAAGGTAGTGAATCTCAAGGACCAAGGGGTTGGGGATGGTATGATTATGGAAAAGTACATTTCCACCCACTATGTTGCAGACACAAATAAAGTAGGGAGCCAAATCCCAATCAGGATGACCGAGAACCCGAGCTTAAATATCATCGTGATTGTACTTACATGGATTTCAGGTTTGGCCTCGTTGCACCAGGAATCAAGGCCCCTCATGTTCTATGCAGTGGAGTGTTTAAGACCCATTGTTTATGACTAGTGTACCTCACTATACTGGATAACTTGAAGAGCCAATTGACGAATTGCAAACAAGGGAAAATGAGAAATTTCCGATTTGCGTCCATTCTTTGTATTTTTTTCTTTGAGAGGGTTCTAGGATTGAGCCCTAGAGTAGATATTACTCCACATGGACAGTGTGATCCATCCATGTCATGATTGACCAATGCAATGATACGTCTAGGAGGTGGTAGGGTGCCAACCCCCTACAATGATGAGTTCTTTTTCTAGTGGCGCTGATAGGTCGTAGCCATTTATGACGAGACAGACTAAAGAGGGGATCCAAAATTGCCTTTGCCACTAGGTTCCGCGTAATATGATATTGGTAAGAAATGTTTTTATATATTTCATTTTTTTGTGTTTTTCAATACAAATAAAAAAACGTAAATATTTATGTATGGTATCAAGTATTAACAATTGCTTTGTTATGTAGATGTAGATTCACAATGGCCAAAGGGATTCCCATGACATCAACAGAGGGGCCAAGGAGATGAGCACATTAGAGGAGATGTAGAGAGACTGTTGCAGAATGTGTACGGGAACCTGTCTCGATTGATGCATAGGATTCCTATGGTTCAAGTCGAGGATCTTCCAGAGATGATGCGGCGACAGGCGGTGGGTGTA
Organism: Picea engelmannii; assembly: GCA_009831015.1. Classification (NCBI taxonomy): domain Eukaryota; kingdom Viridiplantae; phylum Streptophyta; class Pinopsida; order Pinales; family Pinaceae; genus Picea; species Picea engelmannii. Next base: position 145,575 of record ML796643.1, read on the forward strand.
CCCCATGAGTGGGTGTGAATAATTCGACATCTCGCAAACTTCGTAGTGTCTTATCATGATACACATCCGATGCCATAGGAATACATGCCATGGTCATATTATATACCGGATATATATGTCTTTTGAGGGTGTGAGCCCCATTTTGTACTATGACACCATATTTTTTGAAATGATGAAATATATAAAAAACAAATTGGTCTTCTTCTTTACTTATATATGTTAAAATGTGTATATGCATGAATGTTATTTCTTTGCTTAGTCATGTGAAAAATTCCAATATAAAATATAATTCGAATATGCATCGGATACATGATTAGAACTTCTAGATATGTTATTATAAGTGAGAAAATCAAAGTATTGTTACAAAAGTCATACCCGTAGGAATCATCGGAGTATAGTAGGGTCTTGCAGATGGTAGTTATCGTTTAACTTACATAAAACTAAATGGGAGTCTAGGTGAACCTCTAAAGACCGTTTAACCATATGAAATGGTGTCATGTAATAGCTCTATAACGACGCTATATTCAACCACATTATTCATTGATGGCTCCAGACGAATGCCACCTGAAGGAACCAGTTGTCCCTTGGGTGAGTAAATGACCCAAGTGACGAAATCCATGTTCCACATATGATGATTGGCACCATCCATGAATCCTAAGTAAACTAAAGACTCCATTGACATCTTCCAACCAGGGGAAAACTTGATAAGCAAGTCAATGACACAAAGGACAAGATGTGTATACACTAAGATACGCTAATATAGAAAATGAAATGCCCAATATTGAGGGCTCAAGTGTAATACCTTTTAAGGTAGAGCCCATTTCTAGGCTCATCTATCATATTCCCTTCATAATCCTCTAATTCATAGGCTCCTTTTTCTAATAAATGTCACACGATATAAGGACCATGCCACATGGGCTTGAACTTGCCTACCCCCAATGGTTTTTTAGCTTGGTCATATAGGAGAACCAAGTCACCCCCAGCATACTACCAAGGACAAACAAACCTATCATACTAAAACTTAACACATCGTTTATTCGTTTCGATAGCCATAGAGGCATCTCGACACTGCTCATTGATATGCTCTAGGTGTATGAGGAGTTCTTCAAGATCAAATGTTTCAGGTAGGAGCTCAATTTCCAACTTCAGGGAAGGGATTTCACATTCAACCAGAATAATCGAATCCACGCCATGTACTATCTGAAAAGGAGAGAAACCCTTGGAAGTCTTTACCAAGGTTCGATATTCCCAAAGTGCAGGGTAAAACATCATATGCCAGTCATATTTACTCTTACTAATAATTTTTTGCAAGATGGTCTGGAGAGATTTATTCATCGCCTCTACTTGTCCATTTTCCTGGGGATAATAAGGGGATGAATGACTGTGCTTAAAACCCAATTTTGATGCTAACTCTTTCATCATTTCATTCTGAAAGTGATTTCCATGATCAGTGACAATCTCTCTTGGTATTATGAAATGGGCTATAATTTGGTTGACTATGAAAAATGTTGCATTCTTACCATCCAATTTAGCGGTAGGCATGGCCTCTATCCATTTAACGAAGTAATCCATGACCATAATGATATGTTGATTCCCCCCGACCGAAGATGGGTTAGATTCCATAAAATCTACCCCCCACTTGGTGAAGGGATCGCCAGTGATGACTAGGTGAACAAGGGTTGGGTGTGAGTGCATTTTTCGAGTGAACACCTGGCAAGGATGACACTTCTTTACCTCTTCAACACAATCTTTAAAAGTTGACGACCAAAATAATCGGCTCGAAATATTTTTTGGGTTGTCACAAGCCCAGATAAATGACCACAACAAGCCCCACTATGACAGTCATTGAGAACTGACTTAGCTTCCTCATGATTCAATCAACAATGTAAAATATTATCTACTCCTCGATCATACAAAGTGTCGTCGATTATAAGGTACTTTTTAGCCTGATGACATATACATCGTCGATCATCTCTCGATAGATGTTGGGATAGATTCAAGGTTCAAAGATAAATTAGAATGTCTCTGTACCAGGGGTCTGAAGATGAGATAAGGAATATATGTTTATCCATGAATGAATCATCATAAAAAAATTCCTCATCTAGTCGAGGGAATTTCGATATCAACTCGCAAAAACTAGAGATTTCTTAGATTTCGCTAAAACTAAATCGAGATAAAATTCTTGCAAAACAATAATCCACTTATTGTATTTCCCCCCTGTGATACACCTGGTGAGGATGTATTGAAATGGACTGATATCCGAAACTATGGTAGTTTTGAAAAGTAATATATAATTTCGTAATATTTGAACCACATGTACGACGACCAAGCATAGTTTCTTTACATGAGAGTATTTAAGTTCAGGACTGACTAGGTTTCAATTGAGATAATAGACAATGTTCTCATGGAGTTCATCATCCTTCTAAACCAGAACAATAACAACCGTCCCTTTGGACATGACGATGTAAAGAAAACCGACATTAAGTAGCTTCTCTACCTTTGCCTTAATAGCAGGGGCCTTCCTAAGATTAACAAATCTAAGACGTTTTCGAACAGGTCTAGTATCCATAGAGGTATTAATATGATGTTACAGAATGTTGGGGTCGATCCTTGGAATCTCTTCATATGACAAAGTGAATACATCACATAATTATTTGAAGAGATAGGTGAAGATCTAAATTTATCCAGGCAAACAATTTGCATCAATATATACATTCTCAAATTTTCCAGGAATTCGAGAGATGTCGATCATGATGGTAGGAGAAACATTCTTCATGTCTCCTTAGGCATAAATACAATGTGTATCTAATGGAACCACAACATGACCAACCATATCACTCAAGGTAGATCTAAATTCATCCTTTTCGATCCTAACAAGCGTTGGGAGGAAATAAGAATGATGATGCATAACGTCCCAAGGCCTATCAGGGCCATACATGGGCTCTAAGATGGATTCATCCGAGGGTAATGTATCATCGAGGGAATCATGCAAACAAGAATATTGGACTTACCATATGGGCTCTAGAATAGGATCCACCTCATCCATCCACAAGGAGAAAGGATCTCGGTTAACAATAGCATAAAAAATAGACTGATATGCAAATTATGTCGCTGACAGTGGTATTTCCATCCCAATATGCGACTGACCTTCATATGACATGCTTAGAGAAGGTATGGTCCAATGGTCATTGAAATACAAAGTACATAAATGAAAATACCTCACCAACGACGAAGAATCACTGGAAATGGCATGAATATGGTTAATTGGTGCCACAAAATCAAAGATACACATGAGAGAGGAATACATTATAACACCAACATCCTCATTTTCCTACTGACAATTGTCGATCATGGGGACCAAAGGTCTAGCTGATGCATTAGGACTAGCGTGCGCAAAGGAAATTTGATCAATCGTCATTATTTTCCCTTCATTATGAAAACATAAAGTGCGGAAAATGGACGACATGACTGTTGTCATGGCATAAGTCCAATTACTCCCTAGTAGTAAATTATAGTTGAGGGGTGAATTAAACACCTTGACATCAAACTCCACTGTCTTTCAACCTAACTAGACTAGGAAAGAGGGAAGAATTATGTGGGGTCAGAACAAAAACCCATCAAAAGCGATCAACATAGTCATAGATTGGGATAGATTCGGAGAGCCAATGGCTTTCCAACAGGTTAGGGACATCACACATGTCGCAACACCTTCGCCAATTACAGTGTATTTGATGGTAATTTTCGTGTACTCCACAAGGATTTGAAAGGCCACGGTGTAAGATAAGTGAGGCCTAACATCTGTGACATCAAAATTAATAACCTTTGATCCACACGGGTCTAGATCTCCTAATGCATATAACAAGTCATTCCTCTACAAAGGACATGTATGGAGCACCTCCAAAGTCAACATCGCACAAGGGGTTTGACCCATATCTTCAATAATCAAATAGTTCTGGGAAACTCTGACATTAGGATTGTGGGAAGAAATATTTAGTACTCCTTTCGAAATACAAGGAAAAGGTTCCAACTTTTCGATCTGCAAGGGTGTTTCTGGAGGAGGAGACTATGGACCTACAATAGTCTATGAAGAACCATAGTCATGAGATCGAGTGGCTACATCAATCTGATACTTTACCATATTGACACATATATGGCCACCTTCATGTGCCAAGGGGTTTTGACTCCTGCTCGATGCATTTCCGGTGTTGGAAGTCCCCAAGGCCATGTACTGATTATGTGAAAAAAAAATTGGTGAGGACAGCGGGCGGCTGTGATAAGAGCCTCAAGGCTTCCTCGATTTTGGGGCATAGGTGGGTAAGGTGATCATCTTTACAAATTTTACAAGGAAACTTTACCTTCTATTTTTCTTTCTTGCCCTCACCAACATCATTATTCAATCTATCATTGTTAGTGTCATCCTTGGATTTATTTTATTTTTCCCACCCTTACGATTATTACCTCATCCTTTCCTTCTATTCCCTCCTAGTTATTGGTTACCATTTGGGTTATCCAATGAATGTACATAATGCACATCCACTGACTGAGTGGGAGTGGTGGACGAATCTAAATATTTTCCTGCTACAGGCTATCTTAGAGACAAATATTTCAATTGGTTCGTCACCAAATATGTAGACCTAGCATTTGCAGAGCCTATGATTCCATCAGCATGAGGCCCAATATTTTGTCTAGGGTCATAGTTCAACTGTGACGTGTCAGGAAGAAATTCATACAACATCCCATATTGACAATATATGAGGTTCAATTGTTAGACTTTGAAAATAGCTTCTTCTTCAGATGTTACTCCAGATGTAGGGACATCCTTCTAAATATAAGGCAATAAGGACTTAAGGAACCACTCCAATAGAAATTATGGAGGAATGTATGCTTTGATAAACCTCTTTCATCCACCCAACTCTTAGATATGGTCCGAGATATGTGTGGATTTATCTTGGTGGAGGGCCGACAAAAGTTCTATGCCGACAATATAACAAACTGACAACTAGAAGTGGTTGAGAGACCAAAACCATCTGATTAAAGTTTCCATATGCTCCCCCGATAGATCAATGTACCATTTCATAGTAACCCCCATGAGGGTGTGTTGAAATAGCCTCAAATGAATAGAATCGTCATTCAGGGAGTTAGACGAACACCAAAGATCAAAAGTAGTGACACGATCACCCAAATCCTCTCCAATAATTCCTTCGAATTTTGGAATGTCCGAAGGAAGCTTGGTGGGGATGGGGGGCCATAGAGGATCATGATGCATGGGGTCATTCATTAATTTTGACAAATCTGACAGATTAAGAGTGGCTAGAAAAGGGAGTCGGGGTTGTGACGCCTGATCCCATGCTCCCAAGAAAGATTGGTGTTGAGGGATTGCAGGCCATCTAGGGTTCTGGTATATTCATGGACCTTTCAGGTAGGATAATATCCTCCTCCAAACTGATTCATAAAAGGTTGTATGGGAAGCATACTTGCGGAAGCGACATAATGAGGGTTATGTACGTTTCCCCCAGCTGAAGGGGCTTCAGGATGGGGTTTTCTCATAGTTTGATGACTCCCTTAGGATGGAAATATGGAGGACAGAGGGGGAATAGACTTAATAAATGTTTTTTCTCGAAATTGGCATGGAGGAAGAGGGGATGAAGGATCGAATATAGGAAGTGACTTTTCCACCCGATTGAGCACTCCATCCAGGAGCATTGAGAATAGGATTAGGCCCAGAAGAAAGAGGATACCAACCTCCAACTATAGGATTCATTTGGGGAATATGGCCTCTACCAAACGAGAGAGGAGTATATGAAGGAGCCATGCCCCCAAGTCCAAAACTAGGATTTGCATTAGCCACTAGAATGGAGGATGAGGGTTGTGATGTCATGTTGGCCATACCAAAAGAAAAGGGATTAGAGACAGATGGTATTAAGTGAGAATTGTAACCTTTCATACCAAAAAGAGATCTGAAAGGGTTCATTCCTATGGGTTGAGTAGAACCCACAGGTTGGGTAGCAGTAGAGGCGGGGATCTCTGGCACCCTAACCGTTGAGGTTGAAGGATTCGAAGGGATCCCACTAATCACAAAAGTTATAGGAGTTGATGGACTCCCTGTGATTTTCAAGTTTGACTTAGTACTCATAGCTGGATGATCACAAGTCTGGGAGGTGGAGATATATGTACCACATTTATTAACTTTACACCTTTTAGATGGAAACTTCGATAAAGACTCAAGATGTGGTGGTAACTTCAAAAAATGACGAGACCTTTGAGGAGGCTGGTCTTGATCCACGATGACTCAAGAATGAAGATATAAAACCAAATCCTAGGGACAACTAATAATCAAAGAGCACACCAAAATAAAGAAAAAAGGCCAATACACACAAACATGATATAGTGGCTAAAAAGGGGTCTCTGTCACTAGAGTAGGTATATCTCACCCAAGAGGGGCATGAGACTCCCTTCAAAAGATTGGAGGTATCAGAATCAGTTATAAGGGCCCCCGTAGGCTTAACAATGCAGTTGGTCAGATTCTCGTAGAGAGGTAATCCTCCATAAAGGTTGTGTGTTTTCCGACCCTTATCTGAATCAGGGTACCTATAGAATAATCCCTGCAAGTAACTTATGTGGCTACCTATGTTAAGAAACTAGAGTCACCACAATGTAACCAATGTGAAAGCGAACAGTTGTAAGTCCGGTCCACCGTATGGGCAGGGTAAAAAAGACAAAAATCCTGAAAGCACCACCTCTCATGGAGGCAAAGTTACTATAAACACCCCCAAATACAAATAGAACCCCAAAAATATCTTTGACATTGAGAAGGTATTAGAGGGTTATCTCTTCAACCAACTTTGTGCAATCTCGTGCTTAACTCTGGTGTGAGCGAAGCCTCCTGACGTCACTAATTACAAAATGGGTTTCACCACTCCCTGGTCAGATACAATGTTTAGTTTAATAGCTGTTATCACTGAAATTTTATCCGCAAATGGTTATAGGAATCCAGCATGTCCAAACACCTATTAGTTCATCAATGGCCCAAAAAATGCATTTCCAAAGGGCCCAAAACTATACAGCCAGTTATAAAATCAACATGCACTCAGAATGCAAAAGAAGCACGCGCACATGCGCCAATCGAAAACTTTGGAAAAGACCACATGCGCTCGATGTGTGATTGTTGACACAAAAATCCGTGTACAATTCAGAACGACGCATTAATGATTTTGGCTGGCCTCCCACCCACTTATGGTTTAGCTCCCAAGTCAATTTGACCCTCAAATCTGAGCTGAATTTGAGTGGGGGTCTGGTCAAAGACCTAGAGGTGCCTTAAAGGGCCCCTTGTTCAGACTAAAGACCGGTTGGATAATGCCTCAAAGATTTTCTATAAAAGGAGGCCATGGGTGCACTATATTTCCAAGAATCTATTTGTATTGTTATGCTACCTCTATTCTCCTGCAAGGAACCTCTTTCCTCATTGGAGCATATAAGCATCATTTCATTGGGCCATTCACATCACCTCTTGAGTGAATGAGCTTTGGATTTATTCACTATAATTTCCTTTTAGTTTGTTATTTGTAAGAAGAGCTCAATCATTCGGGGTTCAAGAGCCCTCCCTTGGAGAAAGAGGGGACCCATTAGCCTCCCTTTCTCTTTGGTTTTTTCCCACTAATACAATCTATCCATTGGTGGCATGAATATCAGTCTTTCTTTTGTTCTATTTCCCTTATGCACATTAATTTAGTTTCTTTAATTGTTATTAGATTAGTTGTTTATTTGCTTATTGTGCTTGATGTTTCTAACTCTTGAACTCACTTCTTTCCTGTCTAACTAACCCAACTGGACTTGTAAGTGTCCCTCTTTTGCTCATTTAGGTGACGAAAAGGATACAACAGATTGGCGACTCCACTGGGGATATGTATCAATTTCCTCCCCATTTGGGTTGTTTGAGCACTTTTTTTTGGTTTATTTAACTTGCAGGAGCCATAACCGACCCAAGCTTGCCTGCAAAAAGCTAAATTCAGAGCTAACCTGAGAGAATTTCATCTGAAATTTTCTTCCCGACCGTGCAACAGAAAGTGCATGGGTTTTTAACCCACAGGTGCATCTTCTGAGCACATGCGCCAAACTCGTTGTGTTTCTTAGCGCATTATGCATGCCTACATCAATAGATTGTTTCTAATTTGCGCATTGGTGCCACATGCACTTCTGTGTACTCTGCAACCTGTGCATCTGTCCAGAAATTCACACATTGTAAGGGTTTTTGCGATATGTTGAAGGCCCATAGCCTTCTTAAACTTGATTCTATGCAAATTGTAATATGCACCACACTTAGATTCCCTCTCCACATAAAGGGTTAGTCAAAACATAGGCACTTAGGGGGTTAAAATTCATATTTATCCTATTTTTTATTTCATTTTGCCACATGGATGGATTTCTTTGATTAAATTTAAGTTGAAATCATTCTGTATCACATATATAACCACTTGCATTGGGACCAAAAATTGAATGCCAATTATTGAGTATGCTCTTTTCTCGCGCCATAGAGTGATCTTGAGAATCAGAAAAATGATTAAGGGGAAATTTCATCTCTCTTAAAAGAAAAAATCTTTAGGAGAGGACAACAGCCCCCTCAAGACTCCTCTTAGTTTCTTTTTCAAACACATATTAAATTTGTAAGGGCCCATACATGCCCACATGCTACAAAGATAAGATAGTTTTGAATCTACTTTCTTAGATTACATCACTAGGGAAGTTTAAAGGTTTTGTAACGAGCCCATACATGCCCACATGTCCACAATCTAGGATAGTTTTTGAAGATTTCTTAGATTAAATCACACTAGGGAGTTAAAGGATTGGTAAGGACCCATATGTCCACATGTAGTTCTCTAGGGACTTTAAAATTCTGCAAGGTTGTACCAATGGCATTTAGTAAATTAGGTAATCAAGACTTGTAAGGACCATACGAAGTCCACATGCAGCGAGGTGACACCTAACTTATTAAAAATTTGGCACACTTTCACTTGTTCACACACAAAGTCACTACTCACTCACATAGTTTCATCTAGAATCCTAGAGGTTGAAGTAGGTTTCCTCCAAAGGGATTCCGAAACGCCCCACCCTTTTCTTGACGAGACTATCCACTCCCGCTTCATTTCAACGAGATTGGTTCACACCCCCAATCTCTTGAACAACAACATCTAAATTTTTTTCTAAAAAACTCACTAAGTTTTCCTCCACAAGAGGTGCCAAAAGAATTTTTTTAGTCTAGGTAGTATTTTGGGGATAGGCATCAAAATAACTCCCTGCTATCTTGTTCTCACATCTTCAAACAATAAAAGTTGTCAAATAGGGAACTTTAAATCCTCCAAGTCAAGTGTTCCTAACACCATAAGGTAGGGATATACCTTTGAAGGGTCAAAGGCCAAGGTTAGGTTGTTCCGTACGTACCCCCTTGAGGCATCCACCTTTTGGATGGGATCCATCCCGTGACCCATTTCTGAGGCCAAAAATTTAAATGTCGCACTTTGACCAAGGTACCTAGTGACCCAATTTTAGGACATCTACCCAGGTGGAAATTGTGGGCTGTAATTGCACCTTGATCAGATTTTGTGTGGCTATTGGGAAATATCGCTAGCTCTTTCAAGATATTCACCCTCTACCCCTCATTATAACTGATTATCTCATCCTTCACTAGTTCCTCTTCCAATGGCTTCAGACCCCACTATTGAGTGCTATTGGAAGGTCCAGTGCTATTTCAGAGGAAGGACATTACATCTTTTTAGGACACGAGCATTTTCTTTCTTTGTTCTCCTACATGGAAAAAATACCCTATCCATATATATGCTTCTTTGTCAATTGATTTATGTATGATGCTCTTGTGATTAAAAAATGATTGTGAAATATATTGTGAAGGTCCAAGTAATACAAAGTATCTTGTTCATTTATTACTCTCATCACCAGTTTCACACATTCATTTTTCTAGTCATACATCATAGGGGACCCACAAAACCCTCACTGTTCCAGACGCTTTCAAAATCTCCCTCCCATTCAAGGAGGCATTCCTAGTCTTGCCAACTCATCGACTCAACCCTCTCACACCCCGGTGAGTGATACTATCTTGGGATCAGATTTTCTTGGTTCCACTTTACTTGGGTCCACTTCCCAAGGTCAACCGTCCACTAGCTTTCCTTTACAAGGAAGCGGGGGGCACACTTCTTCCCAAGGAGGAAGTACCACCCCACCTAACCCCCCTCACAGGTCAGGTACATAAAAAAATCACACCATGGTTGGAACTAATCCTCCACTACCACCCCAGATGCCATACTTGGCTTCCCTCAACATACCGGATCTAACTAAGATCACCAATGATCCTATATTGCATGACCCTACATGGCCTACAATGCCTACCAAACTACCTTTAGACATCCCCAAGTTTGAAGGAAAAGTGGGAGACGACCCGACCAACCATATCAAGACCTTCCACTTATGGTGCTCTTCAAAAAACATCATGGAAAACTCCATCTGATTGAGGTTATTCCAACACACTCTCACTGGCCCATCAGCCAAGTGGTATGTATAAGAAAAAATTGGGTCCCATGTGCCCTTTGAATCTTTGGCCAAATAATTTTTTACCTTCTTTCAACTACCAATCTATCATGACAATGGTCTTGAACTGCTCTCAGAGTTTAAAAAAACCTTCGCCACACACATCGCTGACCACATTCATGAATGGCGTCGATGACGTAGTCTATGCAAAGCTGAAGCCACTAAGAACCAATGCCTCAATTGGTTTCTCAAATCACTTGTTTCCCTCCTTGCCAAGGATGTGGCCACCACCTTCCCCAAGTCTAAAGAAGAAGCCATCGGCAAGGCTCAACAGTTTGAACTCATTTATTCACAGTCAGGATACTTATATAGGGTACTACCTGACTCCCCAAGACCTGTGCCATTCGGCCAGGACAAACTTGGGATGTCTCACTCCACAAATGGATTGATTGGTAGCACAACACACCACAATCCACCCCCCCAACAACCACATATGTATGGACCACCACAATATCCATCAATATATGGAGGAACCCCTTATTATCCTCCTCCCCCTTATCAACAACCATACCCTATTGCCCTTCCTTCACCTACAAGTGGACCCCTGCTGACACCAACAATGCACCCAGCTATCCAACAAAGTTCTGGTACCCACTCTACCTCATATTACACCCTAAGAACTTGTGAAAGTGCTACGCCTTCCTATGTACCCTATGGAAACACCAAGGGAAGAATAACAACAATCTTCGGAAAAACTTCCCTTGTGCCCTTTGTGGTGAGTATGGCCATTATACTCACCATTTCCCTCAAATCACTAACTTTAAATGGATGAAAGAATCCAGAAATGGACCACGTCCCCCAGCACTACCTGCCCCTCAACAGGCTCCACAACAATATGTTCAACAACCACCCCCAACCGTGCTGCAAAACCCCATTCCACACCAAGGGCTGATGAACACCCAACAGGAGATGCATCCTACCCAACCACAGATGGGACAGTATCCAAACCCGGGAACTCTTGCAGATCACACTATACTCCTCACTAGCGAAAAATAAGTTCTTCTACAAATGCACAATTGTCAATACAACACACCCCCTGACTCTTCTCCCACTACCTCAGAAGCAACCCCAGTCACAACAGGACCACCTTTGATGATCCCACACCCTAATATTGAAACACCCGTTTGTATTCCTTGCATCCCATTGCAATAGAATGTCAACAACACTCGGGCTATTGTGGCACATAGTTATAGTCTGGTCGATGACTTGGCACAATCTCATGCTGCCATGTTAATTTTAGAAGTCCTTCAAACCTTTCCTACTCAACGAAAATCATTACTTTCTGCCCTGGGGGCAGTCTACCCTGCTAACACTTGACTCATCACCTTCAATCTTGATAGTGGGGAACCCCGTCTCCCCGCTCTGGTAGCTTTCCAAATATCGGCTAAAATTTTGAACATCATAGTTCATCGTTGCATCATTAATGAAGGTGCATCCACATGCATCATGTCCAAAACCATATGGCAGAAAATTGGCTCCCCCAATATTATACCATTCTCCATCACTCTAAGAGCTTATGATGAACAACCATCCTCTCTTGAAGGGCTCTTTCAAAATGTCCCCGTTGAACTCAGGGGCAAGACTGTCCTCATTGACATTGAAGTTATCGATGCTCTGCTCGATTACAACATATTGTTCAGACGTAGCTACATGTACGATATGAAGGTTGTGGCCTCTTCTGTGTTTCGCACAATGATGTTCCCCCACATAGGGAAGATCATCATCATTGACCAAGTGTCACATTATGAGCCCAACCCTTCCTCCAACATCGATAACATATTACCCTTTATCCACACTAATCCCGATGCCTACCTACTCATAGAGATAAGTCCCAAAATTTTCAAAGACTCATCCTTGCTAGGGACATACCATGGAGCACTGTCACTCATACATCCCTCAGTACAAGTATGTATCATATCATCCAATGGAATAGAAACTAGAGATACCCTTCCTCCCACAGAGGCTTCCTTACTATCTGACATCCCACTAGTCGAAGAGATCCTCCCTCCGGAGTCCCTTGAGAACTCTTTAGCTACACTTATTCCCAATTTCACCCTCCTCTAAGGCCACATTCTGGTTTGGGAGACAGTCCCCCAAGACATTACTCAAATCCCCTTCTTTTACCCCCCACCGAGTGTACAATCTTTCCAAGTAGCCGCAATGCTTACCCTTCCCAATATGGTGCTGGAAATTCCAGTATGGTATCTACATCCACCTGAGATGGTCCCTCAACCATCCCTTCCTCCCCAAACTGAAGGCATACCAATGGAGATACCAGTCCTCACTCCCACCACACCACCCTCAACCCCACTCGCAAGCACCACAACTACAGCTAGGGGATTAAGGAAGAAGAGAGAGCCCACCACTCCACTTCCCCCCTGAGTTCAATTTCCTTGTGCAATATGCGAGAAAGAAGGACACCCCACTAATCGATGTTCACTCTTCCCAAGTTATGAAATTTAATATGACATCCTCGAGAAACCACACTGCTCGTCATGCCACCCAATGCACCAAGTACTACCACCATGTCTCCAACCACCTATACCACAGGGCTGTGAACCAAATTTGCCTGTTCCATCTGCTCAGAGTATGGCCATTACACCCACCATTGCCCTGCGCTACCTTAATTTCAACAGACACTAACGACAGTATGACAGAGATTCCAACAAGAGTCTCCCCCATCCACGTCATCAAGTACTACTATCATGGACATCCACTATGTCATGACTTCAGTTAATGAATGGATGAGATGCCCTTTCTCTCTGTGAATCCCTAGATCATTTCACATACCAATGTCCTACGATCCTCAAAAATAGGCATCACCAATTGACCCTTATTCAGAATCCTACACCTACCTCACTGCCAAAGGAACCAAATATTTCCCCTATTCCATTCCCTGATGTCGTTCATATCTTCTCTCCTAAGCCTGAGGCACTCCCTACTCCTCCATGGTTCCTAGATAGCTTATATGAGGATTTGGCCCCAAATCCCCCCAATTCTCTAGTTCATTTCCCCACAGAAATTTTACGCCCAACTATCATTTTCAACCCACAATATCTTGATATTTGGTTTATGTTGAGCGAACCATCTCCACCCCCTTGTGTCACCCCCCCTACCTCTTCACCACCAAAAGACAACCACATGGTGACAGTCACCAATGTTACTCTCCTGGATCCTCTATATTCTCAACACTTTCACTATGACGAAGACATCCTTGAGGAATTAACTACCCCTGATTACCCATGGGATCCACTCCATCACAGAGCACTCTTTCTTTCACAGAAAGCCTTTACACCTCCTAATAAAAGATCCATATACTCAATCGAAACCAAATACTTCCTCCCATCAGGGCATATACATTGGTTCAATAACCCTATCCCTTCCCCCGACACTTTTGAAGAAGGCAACATGGCCAACATTCCCCCCACCGTCAAACTTGATATTTCCATCAAACCTGGAATCGTAGAGGAAATCACCATAGGCACTGCATGCTCTCCTAAAGAACTCATTGCTTACAAAGCTCTCTTCCAGGAATACCGGGACATTTTTGCCTGGTCATACACAAAGATGCCCGACCTTGATCCCTCTATTGTCAAACATCGTATAGACACATGGCCTGATATCACACCTGTACGAAAAAAGCAACGAACACTACACCCATCCAAAGCGGCAGCCATCAAAGCCGAAATTGACAAATTACGCGCCGCAGGGTTCATATAACCCATCACATATACGTCATGGGTCTCCAACCTCGTCCCTGTTAACAAAAAACAAGGCACTATTCAGGTCTGTACTGATTTTCATGACCTCAATCATGCCTGTCCTAAAGACAATTTTCCAACGCTCTTTATCGACCAAATTATGGATGATTGTGTAGGCCACGAGGCTTTGTCCTTCATGGACAGTTTCTCTGGCTACAACCAAATTTAGATTCACCTAGCCATTCAATACAAAACCACATTCACTACCCACTGGGGTACTTTCGCATATCGTGACATGCCTTTTGGCCTCAAGAACGCTGGTGCCACTTTTCAACGGGCCATGAAATACATTTTTCATGATCTAGCTCATATCATCCTCACATACTTGGATGAACTCACTGCTGGATCCAAGAAATTCACTCAACATCTCGATGATTTACGGATCATCTTCCAAAGGTGTCGTCAATACAATATCTGCTTGAACCCCCTAAAGTGTGTATTATGCATCACCACTGGACACCTCCTTGGGTTCATCATTTCCCAATGCGGCATCACTATGGACCCCCTCAAGGTCCAATCCATCACAAAAATCCCCCCCTTTCAGAAGTTACACCAACTACAAAGCTTACAAGGCAAAGCTAACTTTTCACACTGCTTTGTCCCCGATTACACCACTCGTGCACACGGTTTCCTTCGCCTCTTACGTCACAATATCCCATTCCAATGGGATGAATATGCCCAAACCTCTTTTGATGATATTAAAGTGACACTCTCCAATGCCTCATTGATTATCCCACCCGACTATGATCGTGACTATATCCTCTACTTATCGGCCTCAGTCGTCTCAGTAGCAGGAGTTCTCATCCAATTAGGGGATGATGACCATGAGCATGTAATTTACTATATTAGTAAAAAACTTTCAAGGTGACCTTTGAAATACAATCATGAAGAGAAACTCACCCTTGCAATTATCCTCACAGTCATGAAACTATGCCATTACATTCTACTTCGAACTACCAAAGTCGTAGCAGATTCTAACCCCATGCAATTCTTGCCCAGTTGCTGGCAAATTAATGGAAAATTTGCCTGATGGATTGTCATCCTTCTGGAGTACAACCTCGAATTTTCAACACCCAAGAGAAAGAAATCCCTCATCCTTTCTGAACTCATTACAACATTTCCCTCTGATACTACCAGTTCCCCCGTCAATACCGACTTCCCTGATGAACATCTCTTTTATATCCCCTTGGATGATCCTTGGTATGATGTCTCCTTGTCTACCTCCAAACAAAAAAGTTTGAAACCCAACTCTCTTGGGGTGATCATCGACATATTTTCCACCAAGCCCCCTTCTACCTCCTTATCAATGATATCTTATATCGACATGGGTGAAACACCATACTTCATCGATGTTTGACGATCAACAAAGCCGATAGAGTATTGAATGACTGCCACATCAGCGCCTGTAGTGCCCACTTCTCAAGGATGCCAATCACCCATAAAATCATTTGAGTAGGCTACTTTTGTCCCACCTTGTTTCATGTTTTCATCCACGTTGTGAAGTGATGTGAAAAATGTCAGCTACATTCCAACAAAGCACGAGCACCACCCGCTCTTCTACACCCAGTCATTACTGCCAACCCCTTTTGAAAATGGGGCATAGACTTCATGAATTGCAACCCTCCATATAGAAATGGACACAAATACATCATCGTGGTAGTTGATTAGTTCACCAAGTGGGATGAAGCCATGCCTACCTTCAACAACACCGCTGACACTACAACACGTTTTTTCTTTAACCACGCCATCTCCTGCTTTGGAGTCCCACTACAGTTAGTCTCCAATCATGGGAAACACTTCGAGAATGAGGTTTTTGTCAAACTCTCCTCCAGGTTAGGCTTCTCCCACGAGTTCTCCTCCTCATACTACCCTCAGTCCAACGGCCATGTAGAGGCGGTCAACAAGTTCCTCAAAACCATGTTGTAGCGCACGGTCAACAAACATAAGACCAATTGGCATCATATGTTGTTTTTCGCACTATGGTATTATCGCATGGCAGTTAAAACCGCCACTATTTTTACCCCATTTCATCTTGTCCATGGGGTCGAGGCCACTCTCCCCATTGAGTGTGAAATTCCCACCTTACGCACTGCTATTGAGTTATTACCTGACATTGCTCCAATGGAGCAACGTTTTCTGAACTTAGAATCACTGGATGAAGATCGTTGGTCATCATTACAGAACAATGAAGTAACCAAAAAATGATCGAATGCCATGTTCGATCGACATGTCAACCTTCTCTCATTCAACGAAGGCAACCTCTTCCTTGCTTACAATATTGCTCACGATACCCTCAACCACGGAAAATTCAAGTCATTATGGCATGGACCTTACATCATCCAACATTTCCTCACCAAAGGCAGATACATCCTGGCCTCTTTTGAAGGCCATCCTCTCCAAGAACCCGTCAATGGGTTGTACTTAGAGAAATTTTACGCCTGAGCGTAGCTCTCCTACACTAGGATTTTTCCTTTTTGTACACATTTCGTAGAGTTTTTAGTCTTCTTCCTTCCCCTCCATGCCTTACCTCTAATATATCATTTGTGTTATTGATATATGCCACCTCCATTGGTCTACCACATCAGTTACGCTGACGGAACTAGCCAATGGACATAGAATCTCCCTTCGATCGCTTGGGCCCTCTATACCCCCTCACATGAACTACTCCACTCCAACGACATATGTTTGGCTTAGAAACCAACAACCAAGCCAAATAAACAATCGTCATTGGTCTCCTTGCTAAATCCAGTCACTGCCATATTCATCACCTTAGCGTCTTACTCGATTCCCAGCTCATGGTCCTTCAACTCAACAATGTGTACCGTGTTTGTGATCCTTGCCTCTTCTACAAATACCTGCAAGTTAGAATTTTATCTCGACATTTTGATTCAATCATATTTACACATATTCCATAACAATTCAATCAAATAGAAGATAATATGGCTAACCTAGTGTTGGATTGGCATTTATCACATCAAGATACCATTACACATACATAAATCATCAAAGAGTCTATCATAGCATATAGATTAGACATCATAAAAAGCATTAAAAATCATCATCATTTGAACATCATATAGATCCAAAATGTGTCTCCATATATATATATATCGGTCAATATGCCATCAATGTTTACAAAAAATAGTACAACATGTCCAACATCCGTAGGCAGGTGAACCACCTCACCCCTATAAGTACAAAATCGATGTCACAACACCATACACAAAATGGGCTCGCAAGCCTCTATAAATACAAGAATACATATACTAGAGGAAATCATGGCGCCTCTAAGGCCCCACCACCTGGTCCTCTCTCTGGAGGAGGTGCCCCACTAGCTAGGGGTCCCTCAGGTCCTGGGGGAATCCGCCCAGTCATAGCCACCCCCGCTATAGTTGCTTTGTGGATCAGGGTCAACAACTCCGTTGGAAGGCCCACACATTTCTCCAAGACTCCCTCATCCTGGATCCACTTCCACATGCCCTCAGGCACTCCCTGTAGTACCAGCTCCAATCAGTGGAGAAAATCCTCAAACTCTCCCCCAGCCCCCGTCGGAGGAGCATGTGATGGCCATGCAGCAGGGACATCAAATCGACGTCTCTGGCCTGCTCTCTCATCATCAGTCGGCCTCGCACCAACATCGTCCTGTCACCATCTCTCCCATGCCCATGGCTCCCCCCTGTGGTGGTCTCATGGGCCCTTGACGAGTTGACGCTCTGACCATATCAACCTCCTGCCCGCAAGGTCCCACATCTGCACACACAACACACAAATGATAGCATCAACATCCATCCATACATAAAAACATATGTTATACTATCTAAAAATAAAACCATCAAATACATCAACATACTTCTACGACCGAACACCTCTCCAGGGGGTAGCACCATATCTAGGTCCTCCCAGAAGTCCACCCCACTATACAGGTATCAGAGTATTATCCGTGGCATCTGATGCCACACCCATGCATACTCAACCATAAAGTAATGGCCACCCTCCCCACCTCCATGCCAAACTAAAATCATCGCCCATTGCCTCAGTCGTGTCTCTCGCACACCTGGTGTGTCCAAAAATACTCTCGGGTGCAACATAGGCACCCTCTCCAAAAACCAAGCCACCAAAATCGACCCAAAGGAAAAGTCCCCTGAGTTTGCATCTTGACACCTATTGAGCTACCCCACCATCTTGGCATATAGCATCAAACCCCAGGCAAAGTGCTCACCACTCAGTGCCCTCTGCATGATCCTCAGCTGACCACCACTGATTTGCTGAGTAGCGAGAGATCCATACACCCTCAAAATAATCGATGCAATGCAACGATTCATAAGGGTGTCCATTGCCCCAATCCTCACCATGGAGTCGGACATGAAGTCCTCTCCCAAACAATAGGTCTGAGCTAGGACAATGACCTATCCATCCCTGGGTAACACGGGCTCAAGCCGGTAGTTGGGTTCCCCGTAAAGGGAGTCTAGTCAAAAAATACACATCCTCTATCACAGAGAATGCGAGATGCTCACCTTGCACAATGAAGCACTGCAGATCAGGGCTCCACATTGAGATCAAGAACTACAATAGTTACTCATGTGCCCACACCAGTGAACTCTCAAACAAATTTAGAAACTCACAGGCTGCCAAAGATCCCCATACACCCATCTCCTCATATCTCACTGCCTCTCTCAGGCATGCCCAATCTCTCTCCCTCTAGTGGAATGGCATCGTAAACTGGTCACCTGCATCCACACATAAAAGTAATTGATCAGACATCACAATCCATAAAAACACCAAAATATCCAAAAACGATAAGTTTTTACACCCCTTAGCTTTGCCTCAAGGGCACGACTATGTTTCCCACATGCGCGCACATATGCATGCATGTTCATCCAATAGTAGCGCATGCATGCACAACTATCAGCGATAT
Source organism: Picea engelmannii (assembly GCA_009831015.1). Classification (NCBI taxonomy): domain Eukaryota; kingdom Viridiplantae; phylum Streptophyta; class Pinopsida; order Pinales; family Pinaceae; genus Picea; species Picea engelmannii. The sequence continues at coordinate 164,844 of ML796643.1, forward strand.
AGGGGTGCACACATGCTCCCCTATCACACACATAGATGCACATCCCAGCACACATGTTCACTACATAGTTGTGCACGCATGTGCAACTGTCAGGAACACAGATGCACATGCATGCGTAGCTATGCTTTGAAAAAGCACGCATCCAATGCACACCTGTTTTCCCCATTTGGGTGCCCCTGTGTACGACTGTCCCAATTAAATCTATGCACTCATGCGCATGAATCATTCAATCGCCCCTGCACTGGGGGGCCCATCTTCATAAAATCCTCTTGTACGACCATCCATACAACCCTGCCTAAAAATGAAATCCTAATTACTATGCAGAAGGATATGACCACTAACCTGACACTCGTTGATCCTGAATTAGCTGGCCCGATCTCTCGAAATATCCAAATATGCTCTGAACCCTCTCGTCCACCAACTAAGATTGCAGGAACAAATGAGGTGGCATTGTGGGCCCTACAGTTATATATAGTCCCTTCTACAAAACTTCCATGCTCAATTATAGGAGCTCCGGTCATCCATTTTCTGATCCATCTTCAGCCACAGGATCATGATCCTGCCCCCTACACAATCACATCCCCCGGGTCACCATCCATCCTCAACCCCAGAGGACTCATTTTTCTCACATCCTGCCCAGGTATGCCTACTTATATTCACAAGTTATTGAATTATTGTTATATGTTCTTTATCTTCAGATATTGTTCACGTCAGGTATTTGATTTTCATGTGTGCAGGTACTTGGTCATCATGCATTAGTGCTACCCCTTTAGGTATATCATCGACAATGTCATGTAATCATTTACTCTTAATATCAATTGCATTTCCTAGTCACACCCTCTGATATTTTCCTTTAGGGTCCCCCCATTCGACTCTGTAGTACTCACACCTCCGCTACATTTTCAGTACTGTCAACCGGTAGCACTCTCTCCTACATGCGTTGTCCAAATTATCGTCCCCTCTGGCACTTTGACACTCATGTTGTTTTCACCCCCTAGGGATGGGAGTTCAAATAGTCTTCGCATTCTAGAGAATCAGCCGCATGCTCTTTCTCCTCATTTTGCTAGCTTCACCATAATGGACTCCCGGGTAATCTCATTATGGTTCCCATTTGGTTGTGCCTCCACAGTATCATTAACCCTCCATTTCACCCACCCTCAGTTTGCCCATCTGAATATTGTCCTCCATTCATTCCCCTAATACAGAAACCCACCTACGGGTCCCCCACCCTCCACCTGTTTTCCAAGCGACTTGCGCCCTCACCATCCAAGCCATCTTACACTAGGGCACCCATTTATGTATCTTCACAGTTATCCCAAATTATTCTTTATTTGTTTGGTAATTGTACAAAACCTTTGTTTCCCACATTTACATAGCTTTCTATTGTCGCCTTTAGCGACCTTCCTTTTCTGGAAAAGCAACCCCTGTCACCCTTGGTTGGTGAATTTTTCACCTCCTACCCTTGTTGACTTCATCCATAAACCCCGAGTATCTTGCAGTCCATACACCTCTGATCTCTACGTTTGTCCATCTTGTCATGCCTCTGGCACAATTTACCCAAGCCTAGTCGTCCCCCTGATGCTAGATTCAGTTTCACAGGTTTCTGCGACTCATCCTTTACATATATCCCCAACCAAGGGCAGTCGTGAGTCTCACCACTTCTTGACTTCGTCCATGTTCCTCATCAGTTCCTGATCTTCTCCAGTAAATTTCATGAATCCCTTCACTTCTTGGAGTCGCATCTCCCTTTCTGTCGGCATCAACACAATTCCCAGAAGGGAAAAAATATCTTGACTCTCATTACCTCCACAATGAGGAGTCTTGGACGACATAGAGAGAATCATAATTTCTCTCTACTGTGATAGACCCCCATGAAATTCAAATTCAACACTTTCTCATGTTGCGGTGGGTCTTACTTTGTGACTATTGCAGTTGTTTTTATATTTTTCGAAGACCTCTGAAACTTGTTGGGCCATCAATGACTGCAACTCCTCAACACTTCTCATAGGTGTCATCACCTCTTTTCATATTTTGTTCAACATCCAAATTTTCCTCTTCCATTATCAACTCGCCCCCGAGGGCACTGCAGTCATCTACACCAGCACACAGTTTTAGTTACTATCTCATACATTTTATGAGTTGCATGACACGAGCATGGGGCATGACCGCCTCGTTTGCACATAGTTTTATTTTTCCACACCTTGAGAAGGGTTTGGATCCTACAGGTTCCCCTATCCCTCCAATGGGTCTCTCTTACAACTCCCCTCAACACTCTTTCTTACAAAAAGTACCCTCAGTAGAAGAAACATTGATATATTTCAGCTATACATATGCTCCTAACCTCATACATAAGGGGGCATTTGTTATCACTAAAATTTCGTTCGCAAATGGTTACAGGAACCCAACATCTCCAAACACCTATTATTTCATCCATGGCCCAAAAAATTCATTTCCAAAGGACACAAAACTATACAACTAGTTATAAAACCAGTGTGTGCTCAGAATGCAAAATAAGCACGCGCACATGCGCCATTCGAAAACTCCAGAAAAGCGCACATGCGCCTGATGCACGACTATGGATGCAAAAAGCCATGCACAATTTAGAACAACACATTAATGATTATGGTCAGCCTCCCACCCACTCCTGGTTCAACTCTCAATTCGATTTGACCCTCAAATCCGAGATGAATCCAAGTGGGGGCCTGGTCAAATACCTAGAGGTGCCCTAAAGGGCCCCTTGTCAACACTAAAGACCGGTTCGATAATGCCTCAAATATTTTCTATAAAAAGAGGCCATGGGTGCATTGTATTTACAAAAATCTATTTGTATTGTTATGCTACCTCTATTCTCTTACAAGGAACCTCTTTCCTCATTGGAGAATACAAACATAATTTCATTGGGTCATTCACATCACCTCTTGAGTGAATGAGCTTTGGATTTCTTCACCATTTCCTTTTAGTTTGTTATTTTTAAGAAGATATCAATCATTGTGGGTTCAAGAGCCCTCCCTTGGAGAAAGAGGGGACCCATTAGCCTCCATTTCTCTTTGGTGTTTTCCCACTAATACAATCTATCCATTGATGGCATGAATATCGGTCTTTCTTTTGTTCTATTTCCATTATGCACATTAATTTAGTTTCTTTAATTGTTGTTAGATTAGTTGTTTATTTGCTTATTGTGTTTGATGTTTCTAACTCTTTCACTCACTTTTTTCCTATGTAGCTAACCCAACTGGACTTGTAAGTGTCCCTCTTCTACTCATTTAGGTGACAAAAATGATACAACAATAGCCTTGAAGAATTTTACTCACAAAATACTATTCCAAGGCCATGTGTCCTATACTTGTTTGTGTACCCTGAAAAAAAACAATTGTTTCTAATGAATTTTAATTAATCAGTTTAAATTTTCATGGATTTTTCTTACTCAAAAGGTGTGGTCATGAAACTGATGGTATTACGACTTAGAATATAAAAGAAGAAAATATAAAAAACACTGCAAAGCACTAGTCTTGAATTTCAAATATATAGTATGCTTCTAAACACAACTTTTCAAATGCAATCTCTACAATTTCAATGAAATGCAACCTCTCCATATGTGTCAAAATAAATTCAAGTAATCAAAAGAGAAAATTACATAATGCAAAATGAGCAAATGTTTTTGTATTTTCTATATAAAGAAAAGAAACTGCAAGGATTGAATAGCAGCTTCACATGGAGAACCTACTGCAAGAAAAAAGAGAAAATCCAAGTAGGATACCAAGAAGCAAACACTCAAACCAATATGCAAGGACAACCAATGAAAAATATGATAAGAAAGAATATCGCCCAAAAATTCAACAATAATAAGGATTCCTATCACTCTATAAGCACTTAATATTCAAGATAGAGACCCAAGAAGACTCAACAACCAACCAAACTCACTCAACAAACACAAAACGTATCCAGCAAGAATAAAGAGCGGATGTGCGTGACTATTTGAGAAAAACTCGCGTATTTATGCACCCTAAAGGAGGACAACTCGTGTATGTATGTGTCTATCAAGGGAAAAACCTTGTATATCCAGTAAAACACTACCAGGGAAAGGGTTAAGCAAAGAAACTCATATGAAAAGTAAAAATAGGTTGTCAATCAATCAAGTGACACAGAAACTCAATCTAACAGAGAGTAAATCAAGGAGAAAAACACTCCAAACCCCAAAAAAGAAGATCAATCCCCAGTATGGTCACCAATTATGTTACGAGGAAAATATCTCTATGGCATGGTGTAAACCACAACAGACAGGATGACATGTAGAAATCAACTCTAATCCTAAGTATGCTATATAAATGAAATTCTAACAAGAAAAATCGAAGAGCCTACCTCGTCCAGACATTTGATGAAGATCATCATTGAGCACGTAACTCAAAGATTTATACCTACAACTTGTCCTCAACAACTAAGATATGCAATAATATGGTGATAATACATAATGGTATCATATATATTAGCATAATCCATTAACATACATGACAAATACTCCCATGGAATAAAAATTCAAATATTTGCAAGATACCAATTGCACAAGAAAAGAGTATTTCTATTAAAATAATCAGCATAAGCATATATGTGAAAAACTTCTGTAATGACATATATCGGAACCGAGAAAATAAGTCCCTCTAGTTGGGCCTCCACCACTTCAATCCTCCACCAAAGGAAATCTCATATAAAGGATTCAATGAGGTTCTTCATCACAATGAAGGAAGAGCTTGGGGTCTAAACAAGGAGTTCAGACTTTCAAGGACAAAGACTCAATATGAAGTGAAATTTCTCCAGAGTGTATTTTCTCTCAAAGTTGAATTGGTGAATCTCCCAAGGCTTGGATATGGCTCAATTTATAGCCTTCAAATGGAACTGAAGGGACAAGTCAGAGTGTTTCCAGTATACAGAAGGTCAAGGATCATGGATCTCAAGACATGCCATGAAAATCTGACATTATTTTTAATTTTGAGCACCAAACCTGATGTAGTACGTGAGCTATATAGGAGAAAACTACGTATACGCTTGTTGTCTAACTGATAAGGTGTGCATATGTGAAAAAATGTTATTTTTAGGCTCTGGAAGGTACAAAAAGGGACTTCAAGTCTACATAGGGAAATGGAAAGGCCATCCAAGCAAGTTGCATGGGGTGAGGAAAAATGTGTTGTAACACCCGACTATCTACACGTCTAACTCGTAGTCGATTTCTTGGTTGGTCGATCCACCTATCCAATATCTTTGAATGCTCGCCCATTTTCTAACCAACATTATTGTCAACTATTCGACCTACTGATGTAGATGTCTAGTCAATTTCTTGACCAACGGTTTCTAGATGTAGGTCGATCGCTCGACTGACTGATTTCAGGAGAAGTGTGATGAACCATCATAAATTGATGTTCCAACATAGTTGAACCAGTAGAATTGGTAGAGACTATGAGAAGCTTGAGGATGGAAATGTAGAGTTATAGAGATGATAACGATAAGATAATGAAGGAATAGGAAGAGAGGAATTATAGAAATGCTTAGATGCTCTATGAGTGTATTACCTGCAATAAAATTGTCCTTCATCTCCATATTCCTCAACCACGCCTCCATGGATTCATGTAGGCTTCATCAAATGCACCCATCACATATGTTTACATCAACCACTCCATCAATGGAAACTAACTCACCATCAATATCAAACATATCTCTAGGATACATCAACCACTCCATCAATGAAAACTAACTCACCATCAATATCAAACATATCTCTAGGGGTTATGGAATTCTCTAATGGTTGACATCAATATCCAAGGGTTGAAATCAATGACAACCAACTGTCCAACAATTGTAGCTTCCTTCAGGTTGGAGCCTGTAAATAGGAGGTTGGAGCTTCCTTCCAATTGGTGATAGAGAATTTGGAAGTTGGTGCTTCCTATGAATGTAATCTTGATATGTATAAGAAAGTATTATATGGTTTTATCCCATTTGGGTTTCCACGTAAATTAGGAACCTAGCCTCCCTAACCCCTCATGTAGGTAGAATAATATATTTTCCATGTAATAAAGGCCAATATTAAAAAGGCATAGTAATCAGGAAGGAGAAGTAAAATATAAGAAGACCTAATAGAAGCTTCCGCTTCTATAATATATTCCCCTAGATTGTTCTTTTGGTAGATGGATTTAGTATAAATATGAGTCAAGGGCATGAAATTTTTTTGTTTTGTAAATTATTGTAATTGAGCTCTACTCTACTAGAGGTTTACCCCTCGAAGAGGCAAGTGAACATTCTTTTCTATCAATAAAGGTATTATTTTTGTGTTGTGGTTTCATATATTGTGTTGTTATGCTATTATTCTTTGCAATATTTCTATTTTCTTCTCTTATAATAGATCATGTACCTTACAAGTGGTATCAAAGAACTTTCCTTGGCAGAAAATTGTGGGTTATTGTTTTCAGGGTAAAGACGTATTCCAATGTCTTAAAGCTACATATATTTGTTGTTCAACGCATAACTCTACAGTTGGGGAAGCATACACGAGTGTTAAGAACCAAATATCAATATAGCATAGAAAAATCTCAGAAAAGTACTCAACGCCTTGAAAAAGAGATAATTTCAGATAATAAGCCTCTTCAAGGGGGAAACCTCCTTTTACCCCACTTAAATGCTCAAGTACAATATGATTCAAAATGAAAATGTCTCCTTGGTATATATAGGAGACTAGGAGGTATAATTAAAACTAATGGCCTAAAGCCGACATAAATAAAATAACACTACTAATATAATATGCCCCAATTAAGGGGTAATGAGCCAATATTAGGGCTTAACATGCCCCTCCCCTTGAGACAATAGTTGTCTGCAATGCTTGAGTAACTTTGGATGCTTCTATATAAAAGGCTCATCTTCCCAAGTGGAATCTTCAGCCAGTAGTTTCCTCCATTTAATGAGATACTCTGAAATGGATCTATTCCTCAGCTGGTGAATTCTTGTGTCAGTGATTCCTTCAGGCTCCAATATGATTTTTCCTTCCTCGTCAAGTTTTGGAAATATAGTTTGAACTGGGATCTTGTCGCCTATAACATTCTTTAAGCATGAAACATGGAAAACTGGGTGTACTCACGAAGATGCAGACAGCTCCAATTTGTATGCCATAGTACCAATCTTTTGCAACACCTTATAAGCGCCATAGTACTTTGGTGATAATTTATTATCCTTCTTGGCTTGCTTGAGGGACATTTGTTTGTATGGTTGTAGTCTTAAAAATACCCGATCCCCTACTTCAAAACTTCTTTCACTATGATGTTGATCTGCTTGTTGTTTCATGTGATTCTGTGCCATGGTCAGGTTGTCCTTCAAGATTTGGAGAACTTTTTGTTGATTCTCGATGTGATCTTCCACTGCTTGAACCTTAGATTCTTATTTTAGATAAGAAGTGATGGAAGGAGGGTGGTATCCATAAAGTGCCATAAATGGTGTCATTTTTGTTGCAGTATGAAAGGAAGTGTTATACCACCATTCTGCCAAGGGTAACCATTTGAACCATTGTGTTTGTTTATCAG
>ML796643.1:175753-194009 GCA_009831015.1 Picea engelmannii
ATTGGGTCCTTGCCATCAAACTTCCTCATATCAATCTTAGGAACGTGGCTGGTCTTCAAACCAAAGTTGGAGTTTCTCCATTCTTGATTCACCTTCCTTGTGTCCTCATCATGAATTTCATGGGATGCATTTTCACTTTCAGGGGTCTTCTCTATTACAAAAATTTTCAATACTTCCATGATCTCCCCTTTTAAAACATCCATCTTAGTATCCAACTTAGCTTCCATTGAATCCATCTTAGTATCCAACTTAGCTTCCATTGAATCCATCTTATTTTGTAGTTCATTTATGTCCCTATGCATTTCTTCACCTTCATCAAGAGTCCAAGTAGGATTTTTGGGAGGCTTTTTTGGTGGCATGTTGGCCAAGTATCACTTTTGAACCTTGATTTTGAGGTGGTTCTGCTAGAAAATATTTCTTCTGTTGTATCCCCAAAGATTCGGCCCTTATGGGTATGAAACTTTCTTTTATGCAGTTCTCTAATATTTCTTCTCTGCAATGCCACAGGTCTGATCAAAATTGGATGTGCCAAGTGGAATTTATAGTAACTTCCCCACAACTTGCATATTTTTGTCCTTTCCAGGAGATCTCACTTGTATTGCATGCCCCACACAAAATGATTGATATAAAATTCTAAAACTCACACAAAACATACTATAGAATGTCTACGATCCAATGAAACTAGTCCCACTCAATTTGGATACTCTAGGAAGAAGTTATGATTGTTTTACCTGGAACACCTTCTTGAGACTAGTCAATAGGACTAGTCAGATACCCTATATTACACAGGGTGTATCTAAAAATTTAAGATGACCCAAAAGCTGAACGTTTTACCACAGATACCTTACTAATTTATGTAAATATCCTCCGGTGTTTAGGGTCAGAAACGTTACAGAAAATATTTTATAGCTAAAATTCCGCAATGACTCTGTTTAGGATGATTCCAGAACCCTATCTTGTATAGGTTGTATCTCCGAAAGTATAAGGCCTCAGGAGTTGAATTTTTAATCCAACGTACCTTGATATATATAATAAATATCCTCCAAGCCATTCCTTCTGAAACATTTTAGAAGAAAATTTATAGCGAAAATTCCAAGGTGTCTCAGATGTAGCAGTGAAACCCAAAGACCTTGAGCTCTGATACCATATGTTAAGAACCAAATATCAATATAGCATAGAAAAACCTCAGAAAAGTACTCAACTCCTTGAAAAAGAGATAATTTCAGATAATAAGCCTCTTCAAGGGGGAAACCTCCTTTTACCCCACTTAAATGTTCAAGTACAAGATGATTCAAAATGAAAAGGTCTCCTTGGTATATATAGGAGACTAGGAGGTATAATTACAACTAATGGCCTAAAGACGACATAAATAAAATAACATTACTAATATAATATGCCCCAATTAAGGGGTAATGAGATAATATTAGGGCTTAACAATGAGGAAACTACAAGTGGTGCTTAAACACACATTGTTGGCCACCCTTGTAACCCCTGTTGGTACCCCTTTTAGTGGCAGTGCATCAGACAACACTTGTATACGGATCAACCTAGATATCATGAAGCCCTATATACATAAACTGATCAACCACCTGACTTCTATAGTGTCACCTCGAACAAAACTCGGGAAGATACTCTCTAGTACTTGGGTAATCGAGTAGTATGACTAAAGGTTTCCGGTCTAGACTGCTTAGTTGGTTCCCTGAGATATTGCATCGAGTACTATTGTTCAAACCTGGACGTATATTAGAGAGCTATAAAAAAAGAAAAAAAAAATCCTATAGAAACCCTAAACACCCTAATCCTTAGGTGGAAACAGATCAGAAATATAACAAACAAGATCTACTATCGTGCAACCTTGCCTCTTGATTTCGTGTTGCAAAATTCCTACACATTTCTTCCTGTTAAGAATTTGGCCATTTCATCACTGCAACATTATTCATATCAGAGTATAACTCTGAGGGAGTGAAAAAAAATGAGTCTTGATCTTTCCAACACCATTATTTGAGACCTATCCCATTGGATTCCTCTCTTTTCCCTAATCACAATCATACATATCATTTTTCAGCAATTTGTTTTTTCGTAGACCCAACCCCCTCCTGACACCCCTATCGCATTGAATTCCTCCATTTACTAGTAACCCATTTTTGTGCGGTCCCACTTCCCCCCCTGTCCCATCTCCATGGCCCACACCCACAACCAAAATTCATAACAACATATCACTATCTTGTACAAAGATAATGAGAAAAATTGGATTGATATTTCTTCTATTACCTCCAATATTTCTAACCTCAACTCCTGAATTTCTTTGCTTGAATCACTTCCCACATCCATCAATCAATTGACCACCATGTTTCAGCAATCCCAGGACATAGTGAAAAATTTAACTACCTTGTTTAAGCCAACCCCAGATCCCTTCTCCTTTTCCACACCTTATAACCCTGAAGATCCTGAATCCTCTTAGTCCACTTATATCCCTTACAACCACTTTCAGCAGGACCTATGTCCCCCTCGCATGGAGGTGAATAAATTTGATGGCTAAGAACCCATAGGATGGGCCACTCAAATGGAACATTGTTTCTCTTTGTACAACATTACTGGTGAGTTGGAAAAACTCTGTTATGGTGTTCTCCATCTAGATCTGGAACATTGGCAATGATGGTAATGGAGAAAACATGCTCGCCAAGGGTATGGATTGGACACAAATTGTTACAGAGCTTTATGAATTCTTTGACATTGACACACACCATTTAGGCCATTTGACCAAGTTGATATAATCTAGCATGGTGGAATACTTTATAACTTCTTTTGAGTACTTGGATTTTCCCGCATGTATGATGCTTTTTTCCAGGACCAATGTTTTATCAGTGACCTCATGGATGAGATTCATGCCCATGTACTCATGGATCTCCCTCAGAGTTGGGTGGAAGATATTAAAAGAGTTAAGGAAGCACATCAATTTTTTTCCTCTAAAACTAGAAAACCATCCTTTCTTCCCCACCCTAAACCCACCACTCGATCCCCTCCTTCCACCCCACTGAAGATCCAGAAATTGACCCGGGTATAAATGGTTGAATTCCAACTAAAGGGACTTTATTATAATTATGATAACAAATATTTTATGGGGCACAAGTGTAAGAAACAAAATATTTTTATGGGCATCTCTGAGGATGTTTTAGAAGAAGCGGTTGAGGCCCCCCCTATGGTTGAGTTACCAAATCCAACTGATATTACTCCACCCTTAGACCCCCCCATAATTTGAACCAGTCATTTCATTGAATTCTCTCACTGGCTTGTCTGCCCCCCAAACCCTCAAGCTAATTGGTTACATTAAGCATCGGAAAGTCATAATCCTCATTGACAGTGATAACACCCATAATTTCATTCATCATTTCATTTCCCAAGAAACTAATTTCTATATCTATGCAGTTAACAACTTTCAAATCATGATTTCCAATGGAGGTTCTATGAAATGTGGGAGGTGTTGTGAAAATGTGTCTCCAAATTTGTCAGTACAACATGAAATCCCATATGTTTGCTATCGACATGGGTGGTTGTGACATTGTGCTTGGTGCAGAATGGTTACACACTCTTGGTCCCATCCTCATGGATTTTAAGGAATTAACCATGCAATTCATCTAGGAAGGCCAACAATATAAGTTCCAAGGCATCACCATCGGCTCCCCTGAAATGATCATTTCCCATCACATGGAAAATCTCCTCAACAAAGGTCATTCTGGCATTATTGCACAACTCCATTCCATTCATGTGACTGAGACACCCTCTATGCATCCTGATGTCCAAGCCATCATCTCCAAACATCAAGCTATGTTTTCCACTCCCCAGGGACTTCCTCCTTCCCATGGTTTTGATGATCATTCTATTCCCCTAGCCCCTGACATCGTTCCTCCCAATGTTCACCGTTATCATCATCCCTTTTCCCAGAAAAATGAAATCGAGAAAATTGTTCAAGAATTGCTCACCAGAGGTGTTATCCGTCCTAGTACCAACCCCTACTCTTATCCTATGGTCATGGTACTTAAGAAAGAAGGATTCTGGTGCATATTTTCTGATTTTTGTACCCTCAACAAACTCCCCATCAAAGACAAATTTCCCATACCTATCTTTGATTATCTCTTGGATGAATTAAGCGGTGCCCAATTCTTTACTAAACTTGATATTATTTTTGGATACCACCAGATAGGTATGAAAGAGGAAGACATTCCTAAGACTTCCTTTTGAACTCATGAGGGCCACTATGAGTTCTTGGTCATTCCCATTGTCTTGTGTAATTCTCCCTCCACTTTCCAGAGCCTCATGAATCATGTCTTCCATCCTTTGATTCATCATTTTGTCTTAGTTTTATTTGATGATATTCTCATCTATAGTAAAACATGGACATCCCATCTTTCCCATGTGGATCATCTTCTTCATCTACTCTCTCAACACCAACTTTTCCTCAAAAAAATCTAAATTTTATTTTGGAGCCTTGGAAGTGGAGTACTTGGGTCATATTGTTGGAAAGGACGGCGTCAGAGTGGATCCGAAGAAAATTTAATCTATGAAGGAATTTCCTTGTCCGATGAATATCAAGAGCTTGCGTGGGTTTCTCTGTTTAATAGGATATTGTCGCAAGTTTTTTAAGAATTATGGAAAAATTGCGACACCTCTCACTACTTTCCTTAAAAGGAATTCTTTCATTTGGAATACAACAATTGATCACTCCTTCCAATCCTTGAAAGAGGCTATGCGCACTATTCCTGTCATGGCCCTTCCCGACTTCAAAAAAACCTTTTTCCTGGAATGTGATGCTTCAAGGAAAGGAATTGGTGTCATCCTTATGCAAGATAGTCGGCCTTTGGCCCTCACTAGCAAACAACTGTCAGAGTGCCATATGGTTCAATCAATATATGAAAAGAAAATGATGGTCATTCTGCATGTTGTGGATATCTGACGCCTTTATCGATTAGGGAAACGCTTCAAAATTAAGGCATATCATCAGAGCCTCAAGTATTTTCTGGAGCAACAACTTTCATCCCTAGAGAAAAAAAATGGGTGACCGGGCTATTTGGATATGATTATGATATCATTTACAAGAAATTAAAAGACAATGAGGTTTCAAACTCTCTTTCAAGGAAATGTGAAGATGAAGGGTCCCTCTTTTCTCTCTCCTTCATTTACCATATTGGCTCCAAGTTGTTCACCAAGAATGGATATAAGATCCCAAACTGTCACGTTTGATCCAAAAATTGCAAGACAATTCTCCATTTTATCCAGAGTACTCTTGGCACAGTGAAGAGATTTTCTAAAAAGGTAATATGTATTTAAGCAGACAGGCGCAACTTAAATCCATGGTGATTTCCGATCTTCAGGCTACAACCACAGTTGGGAATTTAGGGTTTACCAAAACCTATGACAGGGTCAAACGTTCTTTTTTCTAGGATGGTATAAATCCGGATGTCTGCACCTTTGTGGAGGAATGTGATGTATGTCAATGAAAAAAGGGAGAAATAGTCAAATCCCCTGACACACTACAATCGCTTCCAATTCCACCCGCTATTTGGAGGGATATTTTATGGATTTCATTGTTGGATTTACCTAAATCAGGAAATAAATATGTCATCATGGTGGTCGTTGATCATTTTTCCAAGTATGCTCATTATGTTCTCTTCAACACCCATTCCCTGCATCCACAATGGCTCAACATTTCATGGATCATATCTTCAAGATGCATGGATCATATCTTTCACTGGAAACTTTTGGCAATAATTTTTCAGGATATAGGGAACCTAATTGCATCTAAGCACATCCTATCAACCCCATAATGATGGTCAAACTGAAGTTGTCAACAATTTTTTGGAAACATATTTTAGGTGTTTTGCATCTAAGAGGAAAAATCAGTGGGCTCAATCGTTACCCCTAGCTAAATGGTGGTACAACACTTCTTACCATATAGCTACTCACATGACTCCTTTTGAAGAAGTATATGGAAAAAATCCATCTGCATTTGTCTCATACATGCCCGGTGTCTCGAAGGTTCAAAGGGTTGACCAAACTCTTACAGTCTGAGAGAATATTCTTCGTACCCTCAAAGATAATTTGGTCATGATTCAGAATCGCATAAAGCAACAAGTAAATCTAGGTCGCTTAGAATGTCAATGTTTTGAAGGGGACCAGGTGTTTCTTCGACTACAACCTTACAAGAAGATTTCACTCAAGGTTGACCATTGTCAGAAATTGGCACCCAAATTTTTTGGTTCTTATATGGTTCTCAAGTGAGTGGGACAGGTGGCCTATCAATTAGCTTTTCCCATTCACTCTAAGCTCCATCCTTTTTTTCATGTCTCCTTCTTAAAGAAGGCGATTGGAACTAAGTGCCATACTCAAACCAGTCTTCCCAAGTTGGATGATGAAGGTTCCATCTAGTTGTAGCCACCAACAGTCTTGGACCAACATGAGCATCCTCTCCATTAGTGCACCATCAAGAAAGTGTTAGTACAGTGGAAAGATACAATTCTAGCCGATGCCACCTCGGAGTCAACTACCATTCTGCATCAATTTCTTCATCTCAAGTCTTGAGGACAAGGTTGATTTTTAAGGGGTAGGGAATGTCAGGAACCCAACCTCCATAACCCCTCACATAGGTAGAATAATATATTTTCCATGTAATAAAGGCCTAGTAATAAGGAAGAATAAGTCAAATGTAATAAGACCTAATATAATCTTTTGCTTCTAAAATATATGCCTCTAGATTCTTCTTTTGGTAGATAGATTTAGTATAAATGTGAGTTGAGGGCATGCGAATTTGTTTCCTTGTGAATTATTGTAATTGAGTCCTGTTGTACTAGAGGTTACCCCCTTGAAGAGGCAAGTGTACATTGTTTCCTATCAATAAAGGTATTATTTTGGTGTTTTGGTTTCATATATTGTGTTGTTCCACTATTATTCTCTACAATATTTTCATTTTCTACTATTATAATAGATCTGGTACCTTACATTGTTTCCCAGTATATGTAAACACCCCATGAAATCCATTGGAAAGTTGCTAAAAGGATATTTTGATATATCTGGGGTACAGTTCAATTCATGATACATTACATTTCATGGGGGACTCCTTTGTTGGTTTGTTTCTCTGATTCAAATTGGGTCAGAGACCCTAATTATTGAAATTATATTGCAGGTTATGTTTTCACCCTTGGTTATGTACCTGTCACTTAGGATCATAAGAAACAACAAGATATTTCTCTTTCTCAATAGAAGCAAAGTACCGAGTAGTGGTTAATGCAAGTCAAGAATCCTTGTGGCTTTGACATGTCCTTTTATAGTTTGGATTCTAGCAATATCATCTAACCACCCTCTGGTAAAACAATCAAAGTACCATCAAAATCACTAAATATCTAGTTCAAAATCAACACAACAAACACATCGAGCTACACATGCACTTCATCAGAAAGCACATTCATGATCGATTTATTGAAGTGCTTTTCTTCCCTACAGAAGATCAAGTTGCATACATATTCACAAATTCTCTTATAGAAGTACATTTTTTCAAACTTTGATTTATATTAGGATTTCAAGAAGTTGTCATTAAGGGGGGATAGACTGTGATGCCTCCTTACTTGTTTTATTGTGTCTCATTTGTAAATCCTTCAATCCTATCCCAAGTTTTTCTTAAGGGGGGATGTTAGGATATTTAGACAATTAGGAGTTAGTTAAGACCAACTTAGTCTAATGTGTAATTAGGTTAAAGTGTGTTTCTTTAGTACGCATTTGTAATTTGAAAGTCACAATATGTTCCCAATATAGAGTGATCCAATGGCTCATATTCTCCTTGATATTAATGGCTACATTGATCCATGGCTTAACATCCGATTGGTTAATGATATCTATTTAAATAGCATGGAGGGTCATTTTCTAATGATCAACCGTGAGAAACTCTCCTGTAATAATTTTTTCTTCCATTAATAAATTGCCTCAAGTGGCCACGTTGGTTGGGTTCGTGGATGTTTCCCTGGAGGGGTTTTACCACATAAAAACATTTGTGGGTTTATATTTGATATATTTGTGTGAGTGATTACTGAAGGTATTTATCCTCTATTGGAATACTTGTGTTGTCAAACACTAGAGGGAAAAATAGTGTTCCATTCACCCACCCATCTCATTGGATCGAAGCAATCAAACTTGCTCAAGTCTACCTTAGGAAATTTATACATCATATGGGGTTGAGTGTCATGAAAGGATGGCATGGTACATGCCCACAACCTAGTGAATATTCCCCACTATTAATCATCCTCAACCTATCATTCCAACTTTATAATTGATTTTTGAAAGGATAAAATTTAATTGTTGATGTTGGCTTGGAATATGGACATGTTGTTCCATCATCGCTTATTTGAGTCAATGAATAATTGCATCTTTTCTTCTAGGATAGTTATTTTGGTATTCATTATAGTGGTAGTCATTGGACCACTCGGTTCCACTAGAAGGGATACTATTGATATACACAAACATGATCAACATCATGTGAAAATTATTTTGAGATAGGTCCCATGTAATGGTCTAGACAGGCTTGGGAACACTCCTATACTTTTTATTTTTTATTTCCGAGAGATTACTATGCTTTTTATTTTTTATTTCTAAGAGATTACAAAATTTTTAAACATTGGATATTCCAATTTTTGTAGGAATTTCATTATGTGGTTTGTAGAGATTCAATAGGATATTAAGAGCATGCGAATGCTAGGCACCATAGCTCTCTAATATACCTTAGGGTTTGCAACAATAGTAATGTGTTGGAATACTAAGAGGGGCGGTGAATCAGTATGAGCACTTTTTACCACTTTCAATCACACTATATAGAAACTTCAACTTTATCAGCAATATTCAATATTTTGTCACTTATGCATTCAATATATCATTGCATCATAAACAATATCATTCATCAGTGCATAGTAAACAACCACAAACACACAATACACCAAAATTTACATGGAAACCCAAAGGGGAGAAACCCATGGAATGCTTTCTTATGTATATCAAGAATACATTCATAGGAAGCAACAACTTCCAAATTCTCCAACACCAACTAGAAGGAGGCTCGAACCCCCTAGTTTATAGACTCCAACCTGAAGGAAGATACAACTCCATGAATTCTCTAGCTACAAATGGAAGGAGGCTTCAACACACTTTGTTCTCTGACTCCAACCAAAAGAAGGCTACAACCCCCCTGATTTACAAGCTTCAACCTAAAGGAATGTTCAACTCTCTGTATTATCCGACACCAAACGGAAAGAGGCTACAACCCCCTTTCCTTCCCATGTCATGTCACCCTGAAATATAAGTGTAGACTCAAACTATCACTACCATTTATCAACCTATAACTACCACTATCATTAATACAACAACCCATCATTGTCACTGTCACATCAACCTATAATTGATGATCAACCAATCATCCAACCTATCACTTTCCTTATCACTATCTCTATCACTAATATACCATCATCAACGAGATCCACTCGCATTGATACCAAAACCATCATCAAGATGTGCATCAAACCATATTCTATATCCATAAACCATGTATCATATACATCAACCATATACCAAAACCTGTACTATATCATGAATCACCCATGTACCAAAACCTATACCATATCATTTATGTACCAAGAAATACCATAAACCATTTACTATGATATGTGCCTCATCCAAATGCCATATCATTCATGATATGTCTCAATCATGCCATATAGCATGCACTATAATCATCAATTATGTGCCTCAACCATGTGTCTCAACCAAGTACAAAAACATCAATGATATATAGCCAACCATATGCCTCAAGCATGTGCCAACATATATAAACCATGTACCAAGATATTTACCTCAAATATGTTCCATATCACTCATCGTATGCCTCAACCATAAGCCATAAACTGTGTTCCAAAGATATATCCAATGCATCAAATATATGCCCCAATCATATACCATACAACAAACTATATTCCACGTATCCAAGATGTTTTAATGTCTCAACAATGTGGCTCAAGAAAGCACCATAACAACCAAGATCATATACCAAGTATATGCCTTACACATGTGACAATCTTCACAAATATGTTCCTCTAACAATGAACCATAACAAACATACACAATGTACCAAGGATATATCCCAAGCATGTATGTAGCTCAATCATATGCATCCATGTACCCAAGAGGCCTTAAGCATGTCCCAATCTATCCAAGCATAAAATACATAAATACATACCTTTACTAATGATGAAAACCTTATGCATACCATCTCAAAACCTGTGAAAACCCTGTTGTATCATCATGACTTGATGCAACTTGAACAAAGCGTCCTTCTTCAAATATGTCTCAGCCTCGCTAGACATATGTTGGTTATCATGTGGGGCCTTGCATGAGAGGCACTAAGAAACCCATCAGGGTGCCTCATGGGACATCTATTGTCTAACCTGAGAGGGTCAGTTGAACTGGGGTTTATAAGAAAACCCCCTCTCTCCTCTGAAATCTTGAAACTTTCGACTTCGCACTTCCTTCGTTGCCTCAAATTTTTCATCTCACATTCGTCAATAGATAATTTTCTCACTATAATATATTCAATAAAATTGTGTGTATGAATCCACTTATGAGAGGCTTCTTGTTGTGTATTTATACTTTTCCAAGTGACTTATTTCCTTAACTTTAGGTTTTTTTCTATAATTGTTTTACCCTTTATTAATGACTTTTAACTTCTTGTTGCAACCGTTTAGGAGCTTCTTAACCATTCTTCAGAGCTTCCTACTTCATGACCTCATAAATCCTCAACCATGAGGAAATACGTGGCATACCACCTATCGTTGGAAAAGACATGATGATGACTATGAATCCATGAGTGTGTTACCTATATTTACACTATCTTTCATGTCCTTATTCCTCAAACAACTTCAAGATTTATGACCACACCTATGGGGCTTATTGTATACTTCTTCAAATTTACCCATCACATCTATTGACATTAATGACAAGCACGTTTTTTTACATCAATGAAAACAAGATTACCAACAATATCCCCCTTTGGCATTGATGGAAACACTTATATTGCCCCTGTGACCATTTATCCTCATTTATCTCTTATGAGGTTTCTCTCCTCATGTTTTTGTCCCCCTTTGAAATCAGTGGAAAAGGGTAGCTCTCTTTGGGGTTTCTCCCCCTATCTTCATGCTTTTGATATTTCTCTTTCTCCTCCTTTGACATCATGGGAAAAAAGGAAACTCCCCCTATTGGCTCCTCATGTCTTCATGGATGTAATTTGGTCTCTCTCTCTGATGATATCTCTTCCCTTGACTTATCTTCAAGATGTCGTGTAGATCAAGGTGGGGATTATTGTATATACCTCATTTCCTCTCTTCCATGTTTGCTTTTCCATGGGTTCTCCCTCTTGTAATTCACTGACATATATAAAAATCATTCAAAGTTACCTTACATCAAATCTTTATGGCTTGTCAAGTTCACATCAATGACCATGCTTTCCTCTTGCGATATTGTTCTTGCTGATGGTTTCTCTTCCTTTGTCTTGTTGTGCCTTTCAATGCTTGCCTTCCTCTGACTAATTGATTTCACATGTCAATATGTCGTCATCCACTGTTATGTATATTCTATGATTCATGTCTTTTGTACTCTCTACTAGACCTACCAAATACCTCATGAAATCATCTTTATCAATGTGTCATAATAACTGTCCATGATTCTGCTACTCAACTTCACACAATGTTGACCCATCTACTGTAATTCATTACAACATTATCCTGCTCTTCAAACTGACTCAAATATGTCCACTAGTCTACTCTATTAATGTCACTTCTTGGAATATTCTATACAAAAATTGTCCCAATGATATTCTTTATAACTGTTAGTCGGTACCTGCATGGGAATGTATTCTCCTCAAACAATCAAACTGTCACAAGAAATTTTTCACTTTTGTCATCAAACAACTCTAAAACTTCCTTCCCAAAATATGCAAACACTTCATATTGTTCGAAAGATAGTTCTCTGATCTATATAGCTACTACTTAGACTCCCCCTTTTCAATATTCATACTTACTGGGAGTATCCAATATGAATGACTCAGAAAGGTGGAGGAGGCCACCCTAAAGTGGATTAATATTCTTATTCTATCATATGTATTCTAACATCTTCCTCTTCATCACCTTCTTCAATTCTGACATCTTCCTATTTTCCTGTAGATTCATCATGATATTGTACTACTGCAAATCCTAAGAGTATGATTTATGGGAGTTATTCATTCACATGTTCTTCCTTTACCTATTATTTATTCACATGTTCTTTATTCAAATGTTCTTTCTTTCTTTTCCAAACCTTCTCACATATGATATCAATGTTTTCTTTAATGGAAGTATCCATCATCCTTCTACAATCATGAACTATTTGTCCATAGTTGTGTCATTTGTATCATTCATTATTGTATGGAGCCACATAAACAATTCTTTCTTGACCGTTTCTTCCATAAGCTATGCAATATACATCTTTATGTCTAAAGTTAGTACATGTAAAACAATGCCCCAAAAAGAAATTTTGATACCTGGGAGTGACTGATGTTCTTTGTGGTGTATTCCTTATGAATTCCTTCCTTGGATGATCACCGTCTTTGTTTCCTTCACAATGATTGAAGCTTCTTTGATACCTAAAAGTGGAGGGTCTTCTTTGATATATGTCTCTTTTGTATTCTTCTTCTTGAGTCTTCTCCATTTCTGGAATATTCTCCTTTGAGGGATCGCATTCTTCCTTCTTGATAGGGACTCTGATGATTTCTTCATAAATCTTAGCCTTCTCTTCATTCCTCCTTCCTAGCAACATGTAACACTTCCCTTAAACTATCTTTACTGGTGGTGTGGAGATTTCTCTCTCTTCAATGTTCTGGCTGAGCTCGACAACTTTAACTCTTAATGTAAAAACTTCTTCTTCTAGATTCTCACACTTTTCTTCTCTTTTCATCATCCAGATCTTCATAATTCCTTATGTTCTCTTTGCTTCTTCAATTTGGGTCTTCAAGGTGACGATTTCTTCTTCAATTTTTATTTCTTATTGACTAAATTTTGCTTCAAGAGTGTTTAAGTCCTCTGATATTTCCTTAATATGACTTGGAAAAATTTCTTCTCTCTTCTATGCTTCCTTTCTTTGTGATACTATTTTGGTTTCCAAGCATTGTTTCTCTTTCAACTGATCCTTGATAGTTTATTCAATCATTATGGCCTCTTCTACTTGGTATTTTAGGTTCGTAATCATCTATTAGACTTCTTCAAATTCGGGATTTTGACACCCCTTATTTAGCTCGATGAATTCTTCCTTGAGTGACTTTTTCTTCATTATTTCTTTCATCAATTCGTCTAAAGAATTGATTAATTATACTTCAATATTTACTATGCCTTCTTCACAATCTTATTCTTCTAAATGTGGCTGACATGAAGAGCATATTTCATCTCGTTCTACTTCAGTATATTATTTATTCTGATTAGCATTCTCTGGCTCTGCGATAGAATGGGATTCCTTAAAGTATATATTATGTATCTTATCCCAAATATCTTTGGCTGATGAACATTGTCCCACTTTGTCATTTATCGAATCAGGTAATCCTTCAAGGAGGAAATCCATTGCTATTTTGTTGTTTCTTTTTAATTCCTTCTTAGTTGCAGTCTTTGATTTATTTGAACTAGTGTATCCTGTAACAATTGAGTACCAAACTTCATACCCCTGTGCTCTTAGAAATTCTTTCATATTGTTTCTCCGTATCTCGTAGATCTGACCATTCTGACCATCAAACTGTGGTACTCTAATATTAGCGTACTCCATGATCTTTCTTCCAGTGGTTAAATTACTTTCTTGAATGACCTGCTCTAATACCAATTGTTGGAATACTTAGGAGGGGGGGGGGGGTAAATCAGTATGATCACTTTTTACCACTTTCAATCACAATATATATAAAATTCAACTCTATCAACAATATTCAATAGTTTATCACTTATGAATTTATTATATCATTGCATCATAAATAATATCATTCATTAGTGCATAATAAACAACCACAACCACACAGTACACCATAATTTTCGTGGAAACCCAAATGGGAGAAAACCACAAAATGTTTTCTTATATATATCAAGAATACATTCATAGGAAGCACCAAATTCCAAATTCTCCAGCACCAACTGGAAGGAAGCTCCAACCCCCTAGTTTATAGGATCCAACCTTAAGGAAGCTACAACTCCCTGAATTCTCCATCTACAACAGGAAGGAGGATATAATCCCCTATGTTCTTTGGCTCCAACCAAAAGGATGTTACAACCCCTTGATTTACAGGCTCCAACCTAAAGGAAGGTCCAAATCCCTATGTTCTTCGACACCAACCGGAAGCAGGATACATCCCCCTTTCCTTGCCCCATCTCGTCGCCCTGAAATATAAGTGTAGACTCAAACTGTCACTACCTCTTATCGACTTGTAACTTCCACTGTCACCAATACATCAACTTGTCACTGTCACTATCATTGTCAACCTATCACTATCATTGTCAGATCAACATGTAACTAATGATTAACCAATCATCCAACCTATCATTATCCCTGTCACTGTCTATGTCATTGATATACCATCATCAACTAGATCCACTCACATGGATACCAAAACGATCACCAAGATGTGCATCAAAACCTATTCTATAACACGCATGTACTATATCCATAAACCATGTACCGTATACATGAACCATGTACCAAAATCTATACCATATCATGTATCATCCATGTACCAAAACCTGTACCATATCATGCATGTACCAAGATATACCATAAACCATGTACTATGATATGTGCCTCATACAAATACCATATCACTCATGATATGTCTCAATCATTCCATACACCATGAACCATAATCATCAATGATGTGCCTCAACCAAGTACCAAAACATATATGATATGCATTCAAACATATACCTTGAACAAGTTCCAAAATGCATAAACCATGTACCAAGATATGTAGCTCAAACATGTGCCATATCACTCATGATATGCCTCAACCATAAGCCATAAACCATGTGCCAAATATATATTCCAATTCATCCAAGATATGCATCAATAATATACCATACAACAAACCATATGCCAAGTATACAAGATGTGACAATGTCTCAACAATATGGCTCAAGCATGCACCATAACAACCAAGATCATATACCAAGTATATGCATCACACATGTTCCAATAATCACAACGATGTGCCTCTAACAATGAACCATAACAACCATATGAAATGTACCAAGGATATATCTCAAGCATGTATGTCTCTCAATCATATGCATCCATGTACCCAAGAGGCCTTAAGCATGTGCCAAGCTATCTAAGAATCAAATAAATAAATGCATACCTTTACTCATGATGAAAACCTGATCCATACCATCTCAGACCCTGTAACAACCTTGTTTTATCATCATATGTTGCCGCAACTTGAACCAAGAATCCTTCTTTAAATCTGGCTTAGCCTCGCTAGAAAGATGTTGGTTATCAACGCGGGGCCTCGCGTGACAGGCACTAAGAAACTCACAGGGGTGCCTCACGGGACACCAGTAGTCTGACCCGTGGGGGTCAGTCGAACTAGGGTTTATCAGAAAACCCTCACTCTCCTCTTCAATCCCAAAAATTTTGCCTTTGTGTTTCCTTTGCTACCTCAGATTCATCAATAGATCATTTGCTCACTAGAAGATATTCGATAAATTTGTGTGTATGAATCTACTTATGAGATGTTTCTTGTTGTGTATTTATACTTTTCCAAGTGACTTCTTTCCTTAACTTTAGTATTTCTTATTATAAATATTTTACCCTTAATTAATGACTTGTAACTTCTTGTTGCAACTATTTAGGGGCTTCTTACCCATTCTTCATGGATTCGAACTTCATGACCTCATAACTCCTCAACCGTAAGGAAATACATGACGTACCACCTATCGTTGGAAACATCATGACAAGGAATATCCATCTATGGGCATGATACTTTCATTTACACTATCCTTCATGTCCTTAATCCTCAAAAAACTTATGGCTTCATGACCACACCTATGGGGCTTCTTGTATACTTCTTCAAATGAACCCATCACATATGTTCACATTAATTACAACCACATCTGTTGACAACAATGAAAACCAAATTACCAACATAGACAACTGGTCCTCCACAATGATAACTAAGAAGGATTGACCATAACCTTAGTTAAACTAGTGGATTGCTCATATGGGAGAGTGATCTTAATGAATGTTATGCTTGGGGTGATATAGCATCAAATGGTTGAAATAATTATGTAATGGTGGTTTTAGGTACAACTAGGGGGATTCTGATATACCTGCGGGTACATGGAAAATCAAATACATGAAAACATTATGTCTATTGAGGTACTACTTGAAACGTAAGTACAAAGGTGTACAAGGATGTCCAACTAGGTGACTCCACTTGTATTCCCTATGTGTATGCTTCCTCTCCATAATTTTATTTGTTGAACGAAATTTCTTTGTATTTATAGACATCAAAACACATTTACATCCTAAAACAAATTCATTGAAATTATGGTGTATATAGGCACATTGAAGTGTTATGATACAACTTGTAGTGTAATTATATAGGAGATACAAAGAATTTGTGAGAAATATACAAAGAAATGCAAATTGAAAGAAATAAAAGAGAGACAAACCATAATATAGTGCTTATAGAAATAAACCCTTTATTGATATTCTAAAATGTGAGTAATGTTCAGTTTCCTCTTCAAGGGGATAATTTTCAATTGAGTACACCACCAATACAATAATAATCCTTGACAACATGTTACATAGCTTCCTACCTTTATATATAGTTTCTCACTACCCAAACCCTAACCACTAATGGCCCCAACATTAATGAGTACCCTCTGCCTAGTGGGTCTTATTTTATTAAAATAATCCTTTTACATTAATTAACCACACACCAAAACCTAGTGAACCTCATGCTAGAGTGTTTATTCTAAAACTTCCAAGTCTGAAACGAAAGTGATAAATGGGGGCCTAACTAGATTGGTGTGCATATCATAATATAAACAAAGAGGCGTTAAAGTGAATGCTGGTATTTTTTGGTTTTCTATGTTTTTAGTTAAGTAATGTACACAATTCCTTGTACACTTGTACACAATACTACATACAAATAATATAAATGACTCAACAAAATCAACTAACAACAAACATAAACTTATCAATAAAATAACCCAAACACAAAAATTATGGCCATTAAAACAATATTTGAAAATCAATTCTACATGAACATTTTAACATAACCTCTCTTATCTCTGGATAATCACAATATCCACTAATATACATAAAAAAAAGGGAAATATACATATCTGGATAATCACAGTGACCACTTATATACATAAAAAATGAAATATACTTAAAAAAAAATGCCTTGTATTTATAGGTTTCTTACATGTGATTATGAAAATTTATCTTATAAGCTTAATAAATTGACTTCTCAGAGGGTCCCCACCTTCCTTGTTTTGGATTACTTAGTTTGTGGGGCTATTTTGACGGTGCCAGCCAAGGACACCCACCTTCTATTGGGGTAGGTGCAGTTATGTTCATTAATCAAAACCATTACATTAACATCAAGTATGATCCAGGAGGGAAAAACAATAATAAAGTTGAACTCATCGCTTTATGGACTCTCCTAGAGACAAAAAAACAAAAGGTTATCAGAAAGCTTCAGGTTTTGGGAGAGTCAAAATTGGTGATTGATTGGGCCAAAGGAAAAATCTCCTTCCAAAACATCAACTTGGCCAATATTTTGAGAGACATTAGACTCTCCTTTCGATATTTTGATTGGATGTCTTTCCAACATATTCTGAGAGAACTCAATGTAAAAGCAAACAAGCTCTCAAAAGAAGCATTACAACTGCAAAGAGGGGCTTTCAGGTACTATGAATACTTTGAAGGAACTAAAACAAAGCCATGTAATTTCGGCTTTAACTCTTTTTAAAACGGATGGTCAATGATGTAGGAAATCAAAGAAACATATAGGATGGAAGTCTTTTAAAGCAGTTTTGTAAGAATGAAACAAGTATATTCTATGAATATAAGAAGATTTTTTTCTATGGAAAAAAAAATTCACTTCTAAAATTACAAGTTATCACATAAAGTTAAATTACTCTTAATTTTAAAAAGAATACAA
>ML796643.1:201594-226307 GCA_009831015.1 Picea engelmannii
TACCTTAGGAAATTTATACATCATATGGGGTTGAGTGTCATGAAAGGATGGCATGGTACATGCCCACAACCTAGTGAATATTCCCCACTATTAATCATCCTCAACCTATCATTCCAACTTTATAATTGATTTTTGAAAGGATAAAATTTAATTGTTGATGTTGGCTTGGAATATGGACATGTTGTTCCATCATCGCTTATTTGAGTCAATGAATAATTGCATCTTTTCTTCTAGGATAGTTATTTTGGTATTCATTATAGTGGTAGTCATTGGACCACTCGGTTCCACTAGAAGGGATACTATTGATATACACAAACATGATCAACATCATGTGAAAATTATTTTGAGATAGGTCCCATGTAATGGTCTAGACAGGCTTGGGAACACTCCTATACTTTTTATTTTTTATTTCCGAGAGATTACTATGCTTTTTATTTTTTATTTCTAAGAGATTACAAAATTTTTAAACATTGGATATTCCAATTTTTGTAGGAATTTCATTATGTGGTTTGTAGAGATTCAATAGGATATTAAGAGCATGCGAATGCTAGGCACCATAGCTCTCTAATATACCTTAGGGTTTGCAACAATAGTAATGTGTTGGAATACTAAGAGGGGCGGTGAATCAGTATGAGCACTTTTTACCACTTTCAATCACACTATATAGAAACTTCAACTTTATCAGCAATATTCAATATTTTGTCACTTATGCATTCAATATATCATTGCATCATAAACAATATCATTCATCAGTGCATAGTAAACAACCACAAACACACAATACACCAAAATTTACATGGAAACCCAAAGGGGAGAAACCCATGGAATGCTTTCTTATGTATATCAAGAATACATTCATAGGAAGCAACAACTTCCAAATTCTCCAACACCAACTAGAAGGAGGCTCGAACCCCCTAGTTTATAGACTCCAACCTGAAGGAAGATACAACTCCATGAATTCTCTAGCTACAAATGGAAGGAGGCTTCAACACACTTTGTTCTCTGACTCCAACCAAAAGAAGGCTACAACCCCCCTGATTTACAAGCTTCAACCTAAAGGAATGTTCAACTCTCTGTATTATCCGACACCAAACGGAAAGAGGCTACAACCCCCTTTCCTTCCCATGTCATGTCACCCTGAAATATAAGTGTAGACTCAAACTATCACTACCATTTATCAACCTATAACTACCACTATCATTAATACAACAACCCATCATTGTCACTGTCACATCAACCTATAATTGATGATCAACCAATCATCCAACCTATCACTTTCCTTATCACTATCTCTATCACTAATATACCATCATCAACGAGATCCACTCGCATTGATACCAAAACCATCATCAAGATGTGCATCAAACCATATTCTATATCCATAAACCATGTATCATATACATCAACCATATACCAAAACCTGTACTATATCATGAATCACCCATGTACCAAAACCTATACCATATCATTTATGTACCAAGAAATACCATAAACCATTTACTATGATATGTGCCTCATCCAAATGCCATATCATTCATGATATGTCTCAATCATGCCATATAGCATGCACTATAATCATCAATTATGTGCCTCAACCATGTGTCTCAACCAAGTACAAAAACATCAATGATATATAGCCAACCATATGCCTCAAGCATGTGCCAACATATATAAACCATGTACCAAGATATTTACCTCAAATATGTTCCATATCACTCATCGTATGCCTCAACCATAAGCCATAAACTGTGTTCCAAAGATATATCCAATGCATCAAATATATGCCCCAATCATATACCATACAACAAACTATATTCCACGTATCCAAGATGTTTTAATGTCTCAACAATGTGGCTCAAGAAAGCACCATAACAACCAAGATCATATACCAAGTATATGCCTTACACATGTGACAATCTTCACAAATATGTTCCTCTAACAATGAACCATAACAAACATACACAATGTACCAAGGATATATCCCAAGCATGTATGTAGCTCAATCATATGCATCCATGTACCCAAGAGGCCTTAAGCATGTCCCAATCTATCCAAGCATAAAATACATAAATACATACCTTTACTAATGATGAAAACCTTATGCATACCATCTCAAAACCTGTGAAAACCCTGTTGTATCATCATGACTTGATGCAACTTGAACAAAGCGTCCTTCTTCAAATATGTCTCAGCCTCGCTAGACATATGTTGGTTATCATGTGGGGCCTTGCATGAGAGGCACTAAGAAACCCATCAGGGTGCCTCATGGGACATCTATTGTCTAACCTGAGAGGGTCAGTTGAACTGGGGTTTATAAGAAAACCCCCTCTCTCCTCTGAAATCTTGAAACTTTCGACTTCGCACTTCCTTCGTTGCCTCAAATTTTTCATCTCACATTCGTCAATAGATAATTTTCTCACTATAATATATTCAATAAAATTGTGTGTATGAATCCACTTATGAGAGGCTTCTTGTTGTGTATTTATACTTTTCCAAGTGACTTATTTCCTTAACTTTAGGTTTTTTTCTATAATTGTTTTACCCTTTATTAATGACTTTTAACTTCTTGTTGCAACCGTTTAGGAGCTTCTTAACCATTCTTCAGAGCTTCCTACTTCATGACCTCATAAATCCTCAACCATGAGGAAATACGTGGCATACCACCTATCGTTGGAAAAGACATGATGATGACTATGAATCCATGAGTGTGTTACCTATATTTACACTATCTTTCATGTCCTTATTCCTCAAACAACTTCAAGATTTATGACCACACCTATGGGGCTTATTGTATACTTCTTCAAATTTACCCATCACATCTATTGACATTAATGACAAGCACGTTTTTTTACATCAATGAAAACAAGATTACCAACAATATCCCCCTTTGGCATTGATGGAAACACTTATATTGCCCCTGTGACCATTTATCCTCATTTATCTCTTATGAGGTTTCTCTCCTCATGTTTTTGTCCCCCTTTGAAATCAGTGGAAAAGGGTAGCTCTCTTTGGGGTTTCTCCCCCTATCTTCATGCTTTTGATATTTCTCTTTCTCCTCCTTTGACATCATGGGAAAAAAGGAAACTCCCCCTATTGGCTCCTCATGTCTTCATGGATGTAATTTGGTCTCTCTCTCTGATGATATCTCTTCCCTTGACTTATCTTCAAGATGTCGTGTAGATCAAGGTGGGGATTATTGTATATACCTCATTTCCTCTCTTCCATGTTTGCTTTTCCATGGGTTCTCCCTCTTGTAATTCACTGACATATATAAAAATCATTCAAAGTTACCTTACATCAAATCTTTATGGCTTGTCAAGTTCACATCAATGACCATGCTTTCCTCTTGCGATATTGTTCTTGCTGATGGTTTCTCTTCCTTTGTCTTGTTGTGCCTTTCAATGCTTGCCTTCCTCTGACTAATTGATTTCACATGTCAATATGTCGTCATCCACTGTTATGTATATTCTATGATTCATGTCTTTTGTACTCTCTACTAGACCTACCAAATACCTCATGAAATCATCTTTATCAATGTGTCATAATAACTGTCCATGATTCTGCTACTCAACTTCACACAATGTTGACCCATCTACTGTAATTCATTACAACATTATCCTGCTCTTCAAACTGACTCAAATATGTCCACTAGTCTACTCTATTAATGTCACTTCTTGGAATATTCTATACAAAAATTGTCCCAATGATATTCTTTATAACTGTTAGTCGGTACCTGCATGGGAATGTATTCTCCTCAAACAATCAAACTGTCACAAGAAATTTTTCACTTTTGTCATCAAACAACTCTAAAACTTCCTTCCCAAAATATGCAAACACTTCATATTGTTCGAAAGATAGTT
Organism: Picea engelmannii; assembly: GCA_009831015.1. Classification (NCBI taxonomy): domain Eukaryota; kingdom Viridiplantae; phylum Streptophyta; class Pinopsida; order Pinales; family Pinaceae; genus Picea; species Picea engelmannii. The sequence goes on from ML796643.1 coordinate 205,455, forward strand.
CTCTGATCTATATAGCTACTACTTAGACTCCCCCTTTTCAATATTCATACTTACTGGGAGTATCCAATATGAATGACTCAGAAAGGTGGAGGAGGCCACCCTAAAGTGGATTAATATTCTTATTCTATCATATGTATTCTAACATCTTCCTCTTCATCACCTTCTTCAATTCTGACATCTTCCTATTTTCCTGTAGATTCATCATGATATTGTACTACTGCAAATCCTAAGAGTATGATTTATGGGAGTTATTCATTCACATGTTCTTCCTTTACCTATTATTTATTCACATGTTCTTTATTCAAATGTTCTTTCTTTCTTTTCCAAACCTTCTCACATATGATATCAATGTTTTCTTTAATGGAAGTATCCATCATCCTTCTACAATCATGAACTATTTGTCCATAGTTGTGTCATTTGTATCATTCATTATTGTATGGAGCCACATAAACAATTCTTTCTTGACCGTTTCTTCCATAAGCTATGCAATATACATCTTTATGTCTAAAGTTAGTACATGTAAAACAATGCCCCAAAAAGAAATTTTGATACCTGGGAGTGACTGATGTTCTTTGTGGTGTATTCCTTATGAATTCCTTCCTTGGATGATCACCGTCTTTGTTTCCTTCACAATGATTGAAGCTTCTTTGATACCTAAAAGTGGAGGGTCTTCTTTGATATATGTCTCTTTTGTATTCTTCTTCTTGAGTCTTCTCCATTTCTGGAATATTCTCCTTTGAGGGATCGCATTCTTCCTTCTTGATAGGGACTCTGATGATTTCTTCATAAATCTTAGCCTTCTCTTCATTCCTCCTTCCTAGCAACATGTAACACTTCCCTTAAACTATCTTTACTGGTGGTGTGGAGATTTCTCTCTCTTCAATGTTCTGGCTGAGCTCGACAACTTTAACTCTTAATGTAAAAACTTCTTCTTCTAGATTCTCACACTTTTCTTCTCTTTTCATCATCCAGATCTTCATAATTCCTTATGTTCTCTTTGCTTCTTCAATTTGGGTCTTCAAGGTGACGATTTCTTCTTCAATTTTTATTTCTTATTGACTAAATTTTGCTTCAAGAGTGTTTAAGTCCTCTGATATTTCCTTAATATGACTTGGAAAAATTTCTTCTCTCTTCTATGCTTCCTTTCTTTGTGATACTATTTTGGTTTCCAAGCATTGTTTCTCTTTCAACTGATCCTTGATAGTTTATTCAATCATTATGGCCTCTTCTACTTGGTATTTTAGGTTCGTAATCATCTATTAGACTTCTTCAAATTCGGGATTTTGACACCCCTTATTTAGCTCGATGAATTCTTCCTTGAGTGACTTTTTCTTCATTATTTCTTTCATCAATTCGTCTAAAGAATTGATTAATTATACTTCAATATTTACTATGCCTTCTTCACAATCTTATTCTTCTAAATGTGGCTGACATGAAGAGCATATTTCATCTCGTTCTACTTCAGTATATTATTTATTCTGATTAGCATTCTCTGGCTCTGCGATAGAATGGGATTCCTTAAAGTATATATTATGTATCTTATCCCAAATATCTTTGGCTGATGAACATTGTCCCACTTTGTCATTTATCGAATCAGGTAATCCTTCAAGGAGGAAATCCATTGCTATTTTGTTGTTTCTTTTTAATTCCTTCTTAGTTGCAGTCTTTGATTTATTTGAACTAGTGTATCCTGTAACAATTGAGTACCAAACTTCATACCCCTGTGCTCTTAGAAATTCTTTCATATTGTTTCTCCGTATCTCGTAGATCTGACCATTCTGACCATCAAACTGTGGTACTCTAATATTAGCGTACTCCATGATCTTTCTTCCAGTGGTTAAATTACTTTCTTGAATGACCTGCTCTAATACCAATTGTTGGAATACTTAGGAGGGGGGGGGGGGTAAATCAGTATGATCACTTTTTACCACTTTCAATCACAATATATATAAAATTCAACTCTATCAACAATATTCAATAGTTTATCACTTATGAATTTATTATATCATTGCATCATAAATAATATCATTCATTAGTGCATAATAAACAACCACAACCACACAGTACACCATAATTTTCGTGGAAACCCAAATGGGAGAAAACCACAAAATGTTTTCTTATATATATCAAGAATACATTCATAGGAAGCACCAAATTCCAAATTCTCCAGCACCAACTGGAAGGAAGCTCCAACCCCCTAGTTTATAGGATCCAACCTTAAGGAAGCTACAACTCCCTGAATTCTCCATCTACAACAGGAAGGAGGATATAATCCCCTATGTTCTTTGGCTCCAACCAAAAGGATGTTACAACCCCTTGATTTACAGGCTCCAACCTAAAGGAAGGTCCAAATCCCTATGTTCTTCGACACCAACCGGAAGCAGGATACATCCCCCTTTCCTTGCCCCATCTCGTCGCCCTGAAATATAAGTGTAGACTCAAACTGTCACTACCTCTTATCGACTTGTAACTTCCACTGTCACCAATACATCAACTTGTCACTGTCACTATCATTGTCAACCTATCACTATCATTGTCAGATCAACATGTAACTAATGATTAACCAATCATCCAACCTATCATTATCCCTGTCACTGTCTATGTCATTGATATACCATCATCAACTAGATCCACTCACATGGATACCAAAACGATCACCAAGATGTGCATCAAAACCTATTCTATAACACGCATGTACTATATCCATAAACCATGTACCGTATACATGAACCATGTACCAAAATCTATACCATATCATGTATCATCCATGTACCAAAACCTGTACCATATCATGCATGTACCAAGATATACCATAAACCATGTACTATGATATGTGCCTCATACAAATACCATATCACTCATGATATGTCTCAATCATTCCATACACCATGAACCATAATCATCAATGATGTGCCTCAACCAAGTACCAAAACATATATGATATGCATTCAAACATATACCTTGAACAAGTTCCAAAATGCATAAACCATGTACCAAGATATGTAGCTCAAACATGTGCCATATCACTCATGATATGCCTCAACCATAAGCCATAAACCATGTGCCAAATATATATTCCAATTCATCCAAGATATGCATCAATAATATACCATACAACAAACCATATGCCAAGTATACAAGATGTGACAATGTCTCAACAATATGGCTCAAGCATGCACCATAACAACCAAGATCATATACCAAGTATATGCATCACACATGTTCCAATAATCACAACGATGTGCCTCTAACAATGAACCATAACAACCATATGAAATGTACCAAGGATATATCTCAAGCATGTATGTCTCTCAATCATATGCATCCATGTACCCAAGAGGCCTTAAGCATGTGCCAAGCTATCTAAGAATCAAATAAATAAATGCATACCTTTACTCATGATGAAAACCTGATCCATACCATCTCAGACCCTGTAACAACCTTGTTTTATCATCATATGTTGCCGCAACTTGAACCAAGAATCCTTCTTTAAATCTGGCTTAGCCTCGCTAGAAAGATGTTGGTTATCAACGCGGGGCCTCGCGTGACAGGCACTAAGAAACTCACAGGGGTGCCTCACGGGACACCAGTAGTCTGACCCGTGGGGGTCAGTCGAACTAGGGTTTATCAGAAAACCCTCACTCTCCTCTTCAATCCCAAAAATTTTGCCTTTGTGTTTCCTTTGCTACCTCAGATTCATCAATAGATCATTTGCTCACTAGAAGATATTCGATAAATTTGTGTGTATGAATCTACTTATGAGATGTTTCTTGTTGTGTATTTATACTTTTCCAAGTGACTTCTTTCCTTAACTTTAGTATTTCTTATTATAAATATTTTACCCTTAATTAATGACTTGTAACTTCTTGTTGCAACTATTTAGGGGCTTCTTACCCATTCTTCATGGATTCGAACTTCATGACCTCATAACTCCTCAACCGTAAGGAAATACATGACGTACCACCTATCGTTGGAAACATCATGACAAGGAATATCCATCTATGGGCATGATACTTTCATTTACACTATCCTTCATGTCCTTAATCCTCAAAAAACTTATGGCTTCATGACCACACCTATGGGGCTTCTTGTATACTTCTTCAAATGAACCCATCACATATGTTCACATTAATTACAACCACATCTGTTGACAACAATGAAAACCAAATTACCAACATAGACAACTGGTCCTCCACAATGATAACTAAGAAGGATTGACCATAACCTTAGTTAAACTAGTGGATTGCTCATATGGGAGAGTGATCTTAATGAATGTTATGCTTGGGGTGATATAGCATCAAATGGTTGAAATAATTATGTAATGGTGGTTTTAGGTACAACTAGGGGGATTCTGATATACCTGCGGGTACATGGAAAATCAAATACATGAAAACATTATGTCTATTGAGGTACTACTTGAAACGTAAGTACAAAGGTGTACAAGGATGTCCAACTAGGTGACTCCACTTGTATTCCCTATGTGTATGCTTCCTCTCCATAATTTTATTTGTTGAACGAAATTTCTTTGTATTTATAGACATCAAAACACATTTACATCCTAAAACAAATTCATTGAAATTATGGTGTATATAGGCACATTGAAGTGTTATGATACAACTTGTAGTGTAATTATATAGGAGATACAAAGAATTTGTGAGAAATATACAAAGAAATGCAAATTGAAAGAAATAAAAGAGAGACAAACCATAATATAGTGCTTATAGAAATAAACCCTTTATTGATATTCTAAAATGTGAGTAATGTTCAGTTTCCTCTTCAAGGGGATAATTTTCAATTGAGTACACCACCAATACAATAATAATCCTTGACAACATGTTACATAGCTTCCTACCTTTATATATAGTTTCTCACTACCCAAACCCTAACCACTAATGGCCCCAACATTAATGAGTACCCTCTGCCTAGTGGGTCTTATTTTATTAAAATAATCCTTTTACATTAATTAACCACACACCAAAACCTAGTGAACCTCATGCTAGAGTGTTTATTCTAAAACTTCCAAGTCTGAAACGAAAGTGATAAATGGGGGCCTAACTAGATTGGTGTGCATATCATAATATAAACAAAGAGGCGTTAAAGTGAATGCTGGTATTTTTTGGTTTTCTATGTTTTTAGTTAAGTAATGTACACAATTCCTTGTACACTTGTACACAATACTACATACAAATAATATAAATGACTCAACAAAATCAACTAACAACAAACATAAACTTATCAATAAAATAACCCAAACACAAAAATTATGGCCATTAAAACAATATTTGAAAATCAATTCTACATGAACATTTTAACATAACCTCTCTTATCTCTGGATAATCACAATATCCACTAATATACATAAAAAAAAGGGAAATATACATATCTGGATAATCACAGTGACCACTTATATACATAAAAAATGAAATATACTTAAAAAAAAATGCCTTGTATTTATAGGTTTCTTACATGTGATTATGAAAATTTATCTTATAAGCTTAATAAATTGACTTCTCAGAGGGTCCCCACCTTCCTTGTTTTGGATTACTTAGTTTGTGGGGCTATTTTGACGGTGCCAGCCAAGGACACCCACCTTCTATTGGGGTAGGTGCAGTTATGTTCATTAATCAAAACCATTACATTAACATCAAGTATGATCCAGGAGGGAAAAACAATAATAAAGTTGAACTCATCGCTTTATGGACTCTCCTAGAGACAAAAAAACAAAAGGTTATCAGAAAGCTTCAGGTTTTGGGAGAGTCAAAATTGGTGATTGATTGGGCCAAAGGAAAAATCTCCTTCCAAAACATCAACTTGGCCAATATTTTGAGAGACATTAGACTCTCCTTTCGATATTTTGATTGGATGTCTTTCCAACATATTCTGAGAGAACTCAATGTAAAAGCAAACAAGCTCTCAAAAGAAGCATTACAACTGCAAAGAGGGGCTTTCAGGTACTATGAATACTTTGAAGGAACTAAAACAAAGCCATGTAATTTCGGCTTTAACTCTTTTTAAAACGGATGGTCAATGATGTAGGAAATCAAAGAAACATATAGGATGGAAGTCTTTTAAAGCAGTTTTGTAAGAATGAAACAAGTATATTCTATGAATATAAGAAGATTTTTTTCTATGGAAAAAAAAATTCACTTCTAAAATTACAAGTTATCACATAAAGTTAAATTACTCTTAATTTTAAAAAGAATACAATATATTCCTTAAAAATTAAAATTTTCTCTATATAATTCAAAATAAACTCCATGTTATCACATGAAGTTGTCATGGGTCATATGTAGTTTTTGTAGGCCGACCAAGTCCTTTGTTTGCCCAGGGAAAAACCATGAGCAAAAGGCAGCATTCATAGTAGTCGATTTCGATCTTGAAATACAAGCAAGAAGACATGCTCGATTTTCAACGACGGAGATCCCATGTACAATTCAGATCAACTGTCAGATCGAGCAAAGAATAAGTCACGACCATTAGCTATTATTAGAGAAAGATCGATGGTGGGGAGGCATTGTAGGGATCAGGAAGAAAATTAAAGTTTTTGCAAGTTGTAAGCTTGCAATCCCTTAGGATCAATGATCTTGCTAGATCAATAGATCAACGGTGTTTATCGATCCCTCTACAAATGAGCATCTACGCATTGTGGAGATCGACAAGGAAATTAAAGAGTGAGCGAGTTGAGTCTCCGCAATCACTCGTGGTCGTTTATCTTCAAGAAAGGGACACATTTCTGACAATCTCACACTCCAGGAGGAAGCAAGCAGAAGATGAGTGAGTAAAGAACTCCTAAAGGCCCGAAGCCCAAAATCCCAAAGTAATTATGGACCGTTGATCTCAAATCAACAAGAACAGCTGATATTTGCAACAGTATCACTGGAAGGCCCGAAGTCTCAAAGTAAATCTGAGCCATTGAAGGCTAAGGACGCGTGTCGACAGGTCTAACACTTCAGAAGATTGTGCAAGAAAGTAGAAGAAAACTTTTGAAGCTTGAACTCTTGAAGTGAATATCGGTCATCCAAACAAGAGGACACGTGGAGGCATATCTCTCACTTCAAAGATACGATGCTTCGAAGGATTGTAAGAACTATGCATTGAAAAGGAATGAAGCCCGAACTCCTGAAGTAATTGTGGACCGTTGATCTCAAATCAATAAGGACCATTGATCTTTGTAGCAGGTAAGAAAGAAATATCAATCGGAGCCCTGAAGTCTCAAAGAGTCGAATTCTTGAAGCATCGAAGTAATGAGAGGTTGCCATGTCAATCAAGAGAAGGTGACTTCAGGATATTTCCATCCAAGCATCCTGAAGTCCCGAAGAGTCGAAGTCCCAAAGTGACATCAGGATGACACATCACTTCGGGCCCTACCACTCCACGAGTGTTTTTCAACTCAACACATGTAGCTCATCCATCACTCCAGGCCCATACCACTATGTGAGTTTTTCATGCTTCACAATCCAAAACTCTTGAAGCCTGAAGTGTCGAAGACAATTGGCACTCATCCAAGGAGACAAGTGGCTTCCATTTGACCCTAACATGTGGCACTCATTTCAGGTCATTAGGTTGCGTCATTCGCCCATTTCCATGTGATGTGTGTCTCCCTTATTCCCATGACACGTTTGAACAGTGATGTCAGACCACCACGTTAGATTCAGGATATTGTCCTCTGGGAGGTATTCCTACTCAGCATTCAAAGCTCTCAAATGCCAAAATTGGATCCATCTCTAAGCATGGTTAAAAGGATTATTGAGTTGGCAGACGGATAAATTTTAGCAGGGAACTAAAATAGAAGGGTTTCCCAGATCATGGATTTGTATCAGATCGATGGACACACTTCATTGCAGGGACGGAACATGCACGAACGTTAAAATTATAGAGTATCCCTTCAATCAAAACCATGGCATAAAGAAATAGGTACGTGGTAGCTAGTGGTGGATTTCATGGGCTAAGCGGTGTGGACCCAAACCACCCTTGGCATCTTTCGCAATCATGTTCTTATATGGGGTCCAATCCGAGATCAACGCATGGAAACATAAATGGGAGTTAAGACAAATAATCAAAGAAGCATCACAAGGAGAATAAAACAGTTAGCATATCACGACGATTCTATCACTAGAGGATAGACAACAATCAACTCCCCCCTAAAATGGAAGCATGGAGGGTCTCACCGAGGGTACATAAAGTTGTCAGCCCAAAGTATCGCAGAGGGAATTTTTTCCACATCCCGATCCCAAGGAGAAATCAGTTAATGAAAGGACTGGTGGTTGAACTATCGACTACCCCCCTTAAATGGAAGCATGGAGGGTCTGACCGAGGAGACAGAAAACTGTCAGCTTGAAGTACCACATAGGGAAGTTTTTCTTGCAAGCCCAAATTGACCTGAGTTTCCTTCTGAGATAAGGAACATGATTGACAAGAGAATACACCAGTTACTATCTTGATTATATATATATATATATATATATATCATATGAATGATATGAGAGGGTCAGATGGTTGAGCAGAGCTCATATGAATGATATCATATTTTGACTAAGCAGAGTTGTTTTGTGGTTATGTATGGGAATTGAGACATTTTCGTTAATAGAAGCCAGTTTCCTTTCGTCATATTGTTTCATATTACTCTTAAATTCTCATAATTGGATGATCCATATGAGATGTTTTGGTTGCATTATAATGGATGGTTGATTATAATGCTACTGCGAATGTTTTTCAATGTTTTAAACTTTAAGTTCAAGAAGCTCTTTTGACTATTTTTTTCTTCTCCTAGCTTCTTGAAGGCATGATGCTTATAGCATACCTATCGACCTTCCTCAATAGGTCTTCCTTTTATTCACCTTTATCCTTAAACCATTGACTGAAGTTAATCAAAACCTCATTTTCTTAAGCATGCTAGCCCATTTCTCTGTGTTAAAACATTATGATGTTGAGTTTTGTCCATTTGACCTTTCATCATTAATTTACTTTGACAAACCTTTTGATGGGTATTGGGATTATCCTCTTGCAATATGAGGGTGACTCTCAGTGCTAACACTCCCCATTTAATAAAAAAATAATTTATAAATAGATATTTTAAAGAATAATGAATCACCTTAAAAAAAAATTATAATTGATATTAAAAACGACTTTAAGTCTTAACAATAGGTCAAATCAATTTTAAGTCTTCACAAAAGTAAGAAATAAAGAGGTTAATCTATCTAAGGGTTTCCTTGGTTGCACTCCTCCTTAAGCTCTTTGTTTTTCACTTATTTTTGGAGCTCGCATAAGCTCTTTGTTTTACACTCATTTTTGGAGCTCTTTGGTATAGGCGTATGTGGAATATTCGTATATCATCATTTCTTAGATTTGAGGTCAGCCATGGTAACTCTATTGGTGACTTAATAGATCTAATGCAATTTATGTTTTCTTGGCTATGTTTAGTGATGAATGGCTCTGTAATGCGTGTAGTCATTTATTTGGAATCTTACAAATAAAACTTGAATCGTAAGTTCTTAATGCTCCATTCTTTAAGCTATTATTGTTTTCCTGACGTTTTGATCACGGGAAGGATGTAAAAATGTGGAAGGATTTTCTTTCTTTTAATTTATTATAGACCTTTCCAAAAGTTTTGAATAGATTAGCCATGTAAAAGTTAATGGATTAAAAAGAGCATATAAGGTCAAAATGACTAGGCTCATGCCTAAAAGTAGGAAAAAAATAATTAGTAAGATTTTCTATAAGTTAAATATGGTATGGAACCTAGTTGTAAAACTCAATTGGAGCTAGGTATCAACTATGTTAATATTGACTACTAATGTGTAGAAAGCATGTTTCAACCAATGTGTTTTTTTGGATTCAACACAAAAATTTTGGAAGGGTATTAGTATTTGAACATTGATTGTTAACCTAATCCATGTGAAAACAAAGGATAAATTTGTGGCTAAGATCATTTGGACTTCTTATGAGGATGTTCATTCTCGTATCAATTATAAAGAGGAAGTCGTCATGCCCACTATCTCATTTAATGACCATTCTATTATAGAATGGAAAGAAAAATGCTTGTTGTAGGGGATAGTTGGTCGTGTCGACTATACTCGTAAGTCGACTATCTAAGTCGAGTATATGAGTTAGTCGAATAGCCAATGGGTTCGATCGACCGAGGCAGTTAGGAAGTTATAACTTCCATGTAACGGTATATAGAAGTATATATATGTGACTATGTAACAGAGGAAAGGTTGGTTTTTGTTGTACATAATAAAGTGCATATTGTCGGTTCTCCCACTACTTTATATATGTTTCCATATATGTCTATGTGTGTGTATATATAGTGTTGTATTATATATACTATTGTGTGTGAGGAACTACTGGTAACACTCTCTACTTTCCCTTAGATTACAACATTGATTCAATTTTTGGTAGTTCTGAACTCAGGAATGAAAAGTAAAGTGCACATAGATGTTAATATTGGAAGAGATACACGAATGGTGGGAGTGAAAACATAATAACTACATAAAAAACTACGCAAGGAGAAATAGACTGATGTTGGGAAAATATTGAGCACAATTCTTCATAGAGACACACAAACGGTTCCTATAAGTCATTCTGGAGGCACTATTTGAATATCTTAGCCAACCCTCCAATGTGAAAATTAACTCTAGATGAAAAACTATTACTAAATATAACCAACGGAGGATAAACAAATCTAAATGAGTGGTTTGAAATAATATTCTAAGACCAAATTGGAGAACAAACCATTAAGGATTTATCGTCGGTCAAAACTGTTAAAAATAAGTTTTACACAAACTTTCATGATGCTTTCCTTTGTACCACTCTATCCCTATTGCATAAATTTATTCTAGATAATGAAGTCAGAGACATTTTCGAGTACCAACCTCTCTTAATCACACCTCCACCAAATTATAACTAGGATAAAAAGTAGGATGAGTGGGAAGAATTCTTAGAATCTAGTTGTAAATATACACGTGAAACCTATGATTACTTTCTAAAGAATGAGAATAAAAATCATGGATGACATCACCAAACTCAAGTAATTCAGGTCGGTGATGGGGGGGATTGGAGGATCCATGATATGTTTTAAATCAATTCAACCGTACCAAAGAAAATAATTTCGGAAGAAAGGAGGAAGATAACTAAAATAAGAGACACACTAGAATCAAGAGGGAAGACTTCACGGCAAATGCATATCCATAAACCCTCACTCGAAATCCATAAATTGGAGAAGGATCAAAGGAAAAAGAGGCAAGAAGAGATTTGAAATGAGAAGGATCCCCAAAGTTATAATTGTAAACACCCCCAGAAGCGACAAATAACTAGAGAATGTGAGCAGTTTGAGTTTAGTGCGAGCCAACCAGACTTGGCAATAGAAGCATCCCTGACATTTCCTAGAAGGAATGTAAGTTTGTAGTTGAGAGAGGATGTTAGAGGTTCCCATCAACAAATCAATATATTCGTCAATATGGAAATCGATGACTTGGGACCCACAGTTCAAGAATCCCCTACTAGAAATACTATCCCACATATTACAGACTTCTTTCGTCAAAGGATTCATATTGATACTTGATGTTTGAAGGTATGGTGGAGAACTAATAAATACGGTCACATACGAGACACATTATTTATTGAAGCACCAAAAATAAATTAGAGTCAAGTAGAGGATATATTCCTCCATATAAAACATATCATGGACTCTGCCCCCCTGTCGAATTCACTCATCGAAGAAGAATCCAAGTCAACATACAATGATAACGAATCAACGCAACCCTCTGGAAGACGATTTCTTGAGTATATAGATAAGGGTTGTCAAACCGAGGAAACAATCCCAATACAAGAGGAAGTTCAATTATTATTGAAGAAAAATATGACTGAAGAACAATAACAAACTGTACTAGTCAAGTCAAATACTCAGATTTAAATGCCCCACAACAAATTCATATCGACTTCCTAGTCAAATCATGTAATAAATCAACAAACTCAAACTCTTTCCATAGTACCAGTTTCTAAACCTCCTAAGAAAAACACAATGGGTCTAAATCATATACCTGTCTACAAAAGAGACAAAGACCCAAAATGACATTGGTTCGTTTACGAAAAATTCCAAGATGTGACAAACATTACCAATGAAGAAAATAAAATAGAACAATTTTGTGTCTCTTTTTTAGCTAGGGCTCTCACTAGTTCCACGAACGTTACAAAAAATTAGGCAAGGTCGAAAACAGATATAAAGAAAAATTTCCTTAATTTTTTTAAGACTCATAATCATTTAACACAAGAATGTTAGATAAATGGGAGAAACAAGATGAATATCCACATGGTCTATCATGCATAGGATGTTGATATAAACATCGGCCAAGGAGGATGAAATGGATATAGAGGCCATGGTTGAGGGGGTTACCAAGGAAGAAGAGGCTATAGAGATGGACACGGTAGAGGAGGTTGAGAAAATGGTCGAGGCTGATACTGCTATTTTAATTTTTGGACAGATGATCACATAAGTCTCGATTGTCCTACTAAGGAAAAAACCGACTTTAAATTTTGTTACATATGTGGATTGGGTGATCACTCACTCAAATATTGTCCGATAGTATTGGAGAAAGTAATGAACAAAAGGAATGTGAACCTCATGCATATTGTGTCTAAGAAAGAAGTATTAAACTCAACTAATATCCATGTTGTGACCAGATCAGTTGTGGGTCTAGAAAATTACCAAGAATCACCAATTCGATAACCAAGATATTGAAATGCTTGTCCCGACCCAGAGAAAGAAGAAAAGCTAATGTGGGAAGCGCTAAAAGTTTTTTAAAATATCGACCAAGAAAAAAAATGAAAATAGGGAAGGAAGCAAAACACTTTATACACTATCTTAGATGAGTTCCTCTAGCTAGCAAAAGAAAATAAGTTGGTCAACCGCTTGATAAACTTACTTAATATTATTAGGGAGTATAAATAATATTAATGACCATATAAGATTCTTTGACAAATGTCACAATATAAACACAATGATTACAATCCACAAGTCGACCTCGATATCAACGAAAACATGATTCAACAAGTTGTGGTTGAATTTGGGTCTCAAGTCAACATCCTTCTTTGGGACACATGGAAACAACTTGGAAGACCCCTGCTGGCTCCAACAATGAATTTCTTAAAACTAGCAGGTCAACGATTCATCGAGCCAATCAAGAAACTTACAAAGGTCAAAATGCATATAATGGGAATTCCAACCTCAGTCGAATTTGAAGTGATTAAATTAGTCAAAGGTATTCCCACTTACCTCGCATTAGTAGGTAGACCATGGGGTTGTAATATGAAAGCAACTATGTGCCTATAAAGAGGTAGAATCAAGTTGAAAGGAAGTGGTAGGAAAATAATCATACCCCTTGACCTAAAACAAGGAAAACCATGGGTAGAAGCATGGGATGAGGACCAAGATTCCTTTTGGCTATATCAAATGATGAGTAAGAACAAATACGATGTCAAACCAGATGGAGAAGGTGAAATTCTAGTTGGTTCCCCAGTGTCCATAGGGAAAAACTCAAACACATAACACTATAATTGGCAGATAGAGAATTATGATTCCCATGCAAACATATGTTGGAGAATAGAGGAAATTTTGATAAAATGATCAAGAGCATGCTTCTTGGTCCAATCATTCCCAGTTGTTTTTGAAAAAAAAGATAAAACAAAAACCAATACTTATCCCATCTAATTTGAAAGAAGGACCTCCCTTGCGGTTCAAGGAAATAAATTCTTCATCGGTCCACGTGGACAAGGTATCGAAAAAGGTCAAAGAAGAAGGAAGAGTGCAAATCCTGGTAGATTCCTTCACTAGTCAAGCTACTCGATGGTGGGAGACCCACACTCCCTATTTACAAATATGGACCACCACTACATTATACTTTGTCGAACGATTCAAAGGGAAATAACTGTCATCAAAAGTTGGCATCCTGACCTTTGAACCTAGGTTCAACCCAGTATCTCATATTCAACAATGTGAAAATGAATGGAGAAGAGATGGATACACGGATGAAAGAGTTTCCTCGCACATGTTCCTAAACATGTTGGATGATATACCACAAAAATGGTATAAAATCAAAGAGGCATGTCGCCATACATTCAATTGGCCTGAAATAAAGGAAAATTTCAGAAGATATTTTGAATTCATTCAGGAAGAGGCACATTTAAGAGAGGTAGCATTAGAGATAAAGAAGTTTTTGGAAAAAACAAACCTCGATGAATTTCAAAAAAGAGGAAAGACAAAATATGACATAGGATTGACGTCGACTTGTAACTTCATATCGAATAATGATCAATATAATATAAGTGCTCATTGTGTGGACATGGAAAACATAATTTTTCCAGGGAAAAGATTCATATGGAGGAAAAACCACCCAAGAGTAAATAATTATGTGAAGAAAATTTTTACCGTAACCAAGGAAGACAAGGAGGGATTATAAAAACTTGATTTCCCACAAGGCTATAACGAGGTTATTGAAGGTGATCAACATTTGGATGAATCTAAACCTATAGAATGGATGGATGTATAAATAAAAACCAAATAATTTGACATTTTTATCGATGGTCAACCAAAAATGGCAAGAATAGGAGAATACTAGTCAGATAAGCAGACAACAGAAATAGTCGACCTATTGCACGATTGCCAAGATGTTTTTTCTCATGACTATAAATATCTAAAAGGAATTGTAAAAGATGTGGGGGAGATGAAAATTGACCTCATCCCAGGTCCTAAACCTATCAATAGATGACCATACAAATTATCCCAAAAGTACAAACCCATCGTACAAAAAGAAATTGAGGCCATTTGGATTGAAGAATGCATCGACAATATTTTCAAGGATAATGGTAAAATCCTTTCAAGAATATATTTATAAAACGATGGCCATATACTTTGACAATTGGAAAATTTACAGCTTATTAAAACACCACATCTAGTGGCTCGTGATGATTCTAGAAAGATGTCAACAGATTCATCCATCAAGAAATGCATTTTTCCACCCCAATTGGTATTTTTCTTGTGTATATTGTATGCAAAGATGATATCAAAGTCGACATGGAAAAGATAAAGGCAATCCTCGAATTGAAACCTACGGTAAAACAAAATTAAATTAAAATATTCCTTGGGAACACAAGGTACTATAGAAAATTCATCCATCATTACATCGACATCACATTCCCAATTTACGAGTTGCTATGGAAAGAAGTTGAATTTAGTTAGACTCAAGAGTGCAATGAGTTCATCAAAATATTAAAGAGAAAATTGGTAGAAGCATCGATACTATGATTTCATAATTTCAGGTCCATGTTGATGCATAAAATGTTGTTGTGGGTTCAGTCATAAGAAAACCATATGAATATATGATTGACCATCCTAATCCATATTCTAGTCGGAAGATTAACAAGGTTGAACACAATTCTTCGAAGAGAAAAGAGAAGCGTTAGCCATGATCTTCACCCTGCAGAAATTTCGGCATTAATTACTAACAAATCAGCTCACACTCTTTACATATCATCAAGCTCTCAAGTATTTAGTGAACAAACCTATTCACCAAGGAAAAATATGTCGATGGTTACTATTGTTTCAATAATTTGACTTTGACATAGTAGTCTGACCGGGAAAAAAAAATGTTAACCCGGATCATCTACTTCAACTCGAAACAGAGGAAGATATGACTGGGATAGAGGATGACTTACCCTATGAACACTTATTCTAGGTTGAGTCCACTCCCAAAGACCTAGAAGAAATATTGAAATTTTTGGAGGAGGTGAAGGTTCCTAATGATCTTCCAGAAAATAGAAAGAAGATTCTAGCACTTAAATTAGCACCATTCACCCTCATGAATGGATATTTATATAAGCTAGGAAATGATGATATTCTAAGAAGATGTGCCCTGGAACATGAAAGAGAATATATAATTAATGAGGCTCATGTTGGCTTTGTAAGGGGGGCACTACCAAGATGGCATGACAACATGGAAGATACTTCAAGCTATCCTTTGGTGGTCGAATTTACATAGAGATTGTCAAGAATAAGTGAAAAAATGTGACAAATGCCAGAGAATGGACTGAACTCTATGGAAAAATGAAATTTCCATTCACTTGGTAAACCCTAGTTTATTGTTTGAAATATGGGTTATTTACTTTGTGGGTCCATTCCCAAAGAGATATAAGCGATCAGGCACAAAGAACATCATTACTATAGTCGAATATTTGACAAAATTTGTAGAAGAAGAATCATTCGAGTCATGCACAAAAGAAACAATAACAAAATATATATATGAGAATATAATAACAAGATTTGGATGCCACTTAAATTTAATGAGTGGTTGGGGAACACACGTTGTCAATGGAAAAATCCAAATTCTTCTCAATAATTTCATGACTGACCACATAAAAACAATGAACTATCATCCAAAGGCTAATGTTTCCGTTGAGTCCTTCAATAAAACCCTCTATAAGGACCAAACAAAAATCTACGGGATCGACGGGGATGAATGGTATGACAGGTTCCCTGCAGTACTTTGGGAATATAGGGTTGCTTATAAAAGGTCAACTTTTCAAACCCCCTTCAAACCTTTTTATGGTCAAGAAGTTGTGATTATGTTTCAGTTCTGGGAAAACGCAGAAAGGGTGGCATTTGTTCTAAGGTATGACCTTACCTTAAATACAAAACAATCCTTCTACCAAATCAACAAACTGGAAGAGGAAAGAATGTTGGATATGAAACATCAAGAAGTCCAGAAACACTAACAAAAGGCTTGGCATGGTCAACACTTAAAGAAAAAAGACATAAGAGCAAGAGATTTGGTACTAATTTATGACAGTCAGATTAAAGGAAAAATGTGAAAACTTGAAACTTCTTGGTTGGGCCCCTATGTTGTCGAAGATATCTGACCAACTGGAGTGGTCCAACTAAGAACCTTGCAAACGAACCCATTTACAAAAGTGGTTAGTGGGGCCCGATTAAAAAAATACAATATATAATATTCATAATACATGTTGGTGAAAACCTCTTTAGGGGCACCAAAAGGTCTCAAAAGAAATAAAGAAAGAAAAAGAAATATATTAACATAAGCAATAAACCACTGGTTACAAAACTTTAGGTACAAAATTGTCAAAAGGAAGAAAACTACTTAACAAGCCATTAGTGACTTTGAACTATCAATAAGCACATTTTCCAAGTCAATGCACTAAAGATGAAGAGAGAACGAAATCCCTAGTCAAAACAATGAATATACAGAGAAGAGAAAAAAAAGTATAAATAAATTTCAACACCAAAGTGTGACCAAAGCAAGAATCGTCACTGGAATATCATGGGTGAAATAAGCTCCAAAAACTACTAAGGTAAAAAACTCAAAATGACATACTAAAAATCATTGCATTTACTATTTATAGAAAACATTTAACCACTTTATATAGTTTTCTCCTTGTATTTCCTATTTTTGAAAATACATGGACTAATTATGCAGTGTAAGACTTGTTTTCTTTTCTTCTTTTTTTTTCTTTGGTTATGACAAATTTTCAGTGTTCCTTAGCCCATTTGTGCCTCTAGCAGGTATATATTGTCACTGGAATATAAGATAGGTTTTCATTGCTCTTTGTACTTTTGCATCATCCTATGACCACGATTCATATGCCCTAGGCACAAAGCCATTTTCTAGCGACACAGAACCTCCTCATTTTTACTAGAAGTGTTGTTATTAAGTAGTAGAGACATACCAAACATGGGTGCCCTAGATAGAACCCTTTTTCCTTTTGGTTTCCATGCAAAATTTACTCCATAGGTCTGGGAGTCCCTTGTAGTCTCGCTATGACATTGTGTTCAAGCCTCGTGTCTTCTACTCAATATTTTTCTGGAAAATACCTATGGGACTCCCTCCATTACATCATGGAGTCTCAATTAATCTCTTTTTAGACTCCTTAAAAGTGAAAAGATTTCCAAGTGATCTTGTTTCCTTTCACACTCATTAAACAGATTTGAAAGGACGTATATTCGGTACAATTTTACCCCTTTTTCAGATTGAATGGACTAACTACAAAAAAGTAATACTCTAGTCAACATTGACTAGAAGAGTTCTCCTTGGTATTGTTGGTTTTGGAGCCTGATTATCTTCCTAATTCAGAGGTATTTTACTTTCAGCCGTGTTTATACCCCATGAAGTATTTACACCCCATGAAGTATTTACACCCTAGAAGTATGTACACTCTTCCATGCGGGGGAGTGCAGAGGGGAGTACCCCCTCTATGGGGTTCGGGAGGGATATCCCCGCGGTTGGGGGGTCTGGGGGCAAGTGGGCCCCAAGATGGGGTTCGGAGGTGAAGCCCCCAAAGGAAAAAATTGCCTTGTAAATGTATATTGTAATTTCATTGTAAATCTGGACCATTCATTATAAGGTCACAGATCTAACTGTAGAGATTATGTTAGGGTTTTTTACCCTAGAAGGCAACCCTCTTTTATGAGGGAAATGTATTGCGGCTATGGTGGATGGTGAATATTGTATTCTGAGAGAAGAGACTCTGAGAGAAAGAAGAGGAAGTTACATCGGGTTTTGTTGTAGGTTGTATCCCTTCATTTGTTGGATAATAATAAAGGAAGGACCTGGCAATTTCTCTGGTGGACGTAGCCCACACTGGGTGAACCACGTAAATCTGTGTCTCTCTTGTATTGTGTATCTTCTGTGTTTTGTTTATGTATTTGTTTTATTTTATTGCTCCATGGTCCTGTTTTTCTAACAACTGGTATCAGAGAAAATGGTAACTCGCAGGAAAAGAGGGTTTCTGGTTCGAGTGGGAGCAATGTTGAAAGATGGAAAGTTTAGGGTCAAGAAATTTAATGTCCAAAACTATCAGTTATGGAAGATGCATATGGAATATTATTTATATCAGAAGGATCTACTCCTACCATTGGGTGGAGTAGCAAAGAAGCTGACGGCCATGAAGGACGAAGAATGGGAGATTCTTGACAGAAAGGCTCTAGGAACGATACGGCTGAGCCTGGCAGCGTTGGTGGCTTTCAATATTTCCAAAGAAAAGACAACGAAGGGTTTGATGGATGCATTGGCCAAATTGTATGAAAAACCCTCGGTGTCCAATAAGGTGAATCTAATGAAGAGATTATTTAATATGAAGATGTCAGAAGGTGGGTCTATTGCAGATCATTTAAATGAATTTAATACGGTTACTAATCAACTAAGTTCTGTAAAAGTGGACTTTGATGATGAGGTCGGGGCTCTTCTAATCTTGTGCTCATTTCCAGAAAGTTGGAACAGCTTGGCCATGGCTGTAAGTAACTCTGTCTCTTGTTCAAATACTTTAAAATTTGATGATGTTGTTGGTGTTATCCTTAGTGAGGAAATGCGACGGAAAATCACAGGTGAGACATCAGGTAATGCGTTGAACATGGAGAATAGGGGAAGACAAAAGGATAGAGGAAAGGGCCTAGGGACTGTGGAAATTCTAGGAAGGGAAGATCCAAATCCAGACTTGGAAAGATAGAGTGCTGGAATTGTGGGAAGAAAGGACATCTGAAGAAAGACTGCAGAGCTCCAAAGAAACAAAGAGATAGACAGGAGGAGAGAAATCAGGAAGCAAATGTAACAGGTGATGTGTTACAAGATGCTTTGATTCTTTCTATAGATAATATTTCTAAGTCTTGGGTAGTAGATTCAGGGGCTTCATTTCATGCCACACCCCATCGGAAACATTTTCTAGATTATGTTCAAGGTGATTTTGGACAGGTTCATTTGGGTGATGATGCACCATGAAAATTTGTTGGAATGGGAAAGGTAAAAATAAAGCAATGAAATGGAAACCAATGGTTGTTGAAAGAGGTAAGACATGTTCCAAATTTAAGGAAACATTTAATTTCAACAGGGCAGTTGGCAAGTGAAGGTTGTATATCCATATTTACAGATAAGACGTGGAAGGTCATCAAAGGATCATTGGTGATAGCAAAAGGAGAGAAGGTAGATACATTGTATTTATGTACTGGTAATACTGACTCTTCTATATCTTTAGCTTCTACAAGAGTGGATACAACATTGTGGCATCATAGGCTGGGACACATGAGTGACAAGGGTATGCAGATCCTTCACAAAAGAAATTTGCTACCAGATCTTAAACAAATTGATTTGGACTTCTGTGAGCATTGTGTTTATGGAAAACAAAAGAGTCAGATTTCTCAAAGTCGGAAAAGAAAATAAGAATGAAAAGTTAGAGATTGTGCATACAGATGTATGGGAACCAACTCAGGTATCATCTCTTGGTGGATCTAATTATTATGTTACTTTTATTGATGATGCAACTAGAAAAACTTGGGTTTATTGCATTCGAAAAAAATTGGATGTTTTTTATACTTTTAAGAAATGGAAAGCTTTAGTTGAGAATGAGACAGGAAAAAGTTTGAAGTGTCTCAGATCAGATAATGGAGGTGAATATTGCAGAAAGGATTTTGATGATTATTGTTCATACCATGGGATTCATAGAGAGAAGACAGTTCCAAGAACACCACAAGAAAATGGTGTGTCAGAAAGGATGAACAGGACAATCATGGAGCGTGCAAGGAGTATGAGAGTGCATGTCGGTTTTCCCTTATAGTTCTGGGTAGATGTTGTAGATACTGTTGTTTACTTAATAAACAGAGGACCTTCAAGCTCTTTGGATGGTATAATTCCAGAGGAGGAATGGATAGGAAAAAAGGTAAACTATTCTTTTTTGAAAACTTCCGGTTGTGAAGCATTTGTCCATATTGATAAAGAAAATAGAACAAAGCTTGAGGCAAAATCCAAGAAGTGTACTTTTATTGGATATGGTGTTAATGATTTTGGTTATCGCTTATGG
>ML796643.1:246569-256930 GCA_009831015.1 Picea engelmannii
TCTTCCTGATTCAGAGGTCTTTTACTTTCAGCCGTGTTTATACCCCATGAAGTATTTACACCCCAGAAGTATGTACACTCTTCCACGCGGGGGAGTGCAGAGGGGGGGTACCCCCTCTGCGGGGTCCGGGGGGGCTATCCCCCTGGCTGGGCGGTCTGGGGGCAAGTGGGCCCCCAGCTGGGATTCGGGGGTGAATCCCCCGAAGGAAAAAATTGCCTTGTAAATGTATATTGTAATTTCATTGTAAATCTGGACCATTCATTATAAGGTCGGAGATCTAACGGTAGATATTATGTTAGGGTTTTTTACCCTAGAAGGCAACCCTCTTTTATGAGGGAAATGTATTGTGGCTATGGTGGATGGTGAATATTGTATTCTGAGAGAGGAGACTGTGAGAGAAAGAAGAGGAAGTTACAACGGGTTTTGTTGTAGGTTGTATCCCTTCATTTGCTGGATAATAATAAAGGAAGGACCTGTCAATTTCTATGGTGGATGTAGACCACACTGGGTGAACCACGTAAATCCGTGTCTCTCTTGTATTGTGTATCTTCTATGTTTTGTTTCTTCATTTGTTTTATTTTATTGCTCCATGGTCCTGTTTTTCTAACATGTATTGTTTTACACTTTTTCTGAGATCAGGAGACTAAATTTAAAAAAAAGAACACTATTGGAAGTTTACTTCCTGAGGTTGAGATGTAATTGCACGTTATTGTCCTTCTTGCATTGTTGAGCCTAATGTCGGTTCCCACTTTCTTGTTATAATCCCATTGTCCCAGCAATTCTCAACATTTACCAAGCAATCCCTTTCATAGATCCTTTTCAACTTGACACTCCTTACCCTTAGAGGAAAAATCTCCCTGAGTGTCCATATCCTACATGCATTCCCTTTCATGGAGCATAGGTATATTCTACTGCATGGAACTAGTTTTCTTTATCGTGACACTTGTTTCCTCTCTCATACCGTAGAATTCTTTTACCTCTTTTTCAAGCTTTAATAACATGAAAAAGACAAAAAAAAATTGAAACACAAAAAAGAAGGATGGAAAAAGAGTATTATGTTCTATCGATAGCAGTCATATCACCTTTGAACATAGCACACATTTTTTAGTCCATTCATCAAAGTTTTGGGTTTAGCATGGCCTTAGGAAGTTGAACTCATTACTCGGAGTTTACTCCTTTGAATAGTTATTCTTCCAGTCCCTATGGAGAGTTTTTCGATGCCTCCTGCATCACAAACATTTGTCAATGTTCAATATTGAGTCTATGTTGCCTGAGTTTTCCATCTGTCTCATGATATTGTTCAAAGGAAGTCCAAATCATGTTAGTCATTCCTCATAATTATTTACTTTTCATGTCAGCCATCCCTTTACAAGTGAATCTTAGAATCACATGAAGTTGTTGTTATACCTCGCACCCTAGGCCTACTTTCACCATTGGCTTCTAATTGGGTGGTTTCCCTTATGTTTGAAGACAATAAATCTATTCACACATTAGGATTCGTGCAATGTCTTGGACCCATTAGACTCTATTGGTGGTTATCTCACCCCTGTTGATAGTTTCCATTATTTGTTTTTATTCATAGGGTATCTTTCATGTACTACTTTCATTTGGTGCACGCGAGAGACGTGCATGGTCATTGGTTCGTGCATATGTTATTTGTTTGATTTCTTCCTAATCATCAATTGTTTCCTTGTACCTCGCGATGGATGATAAGGGATACCTTAATGTCCTCCTTTTAGCGGGTCTCATTCCATCAAATTCATCTCATCTATTATGGAATCAATCTCTAGAGTCATAAGAGTACCTAGAGTCTTGCAATCATCAGTGGCAGGTTCTATCGTCATCGATAGTTGGGAATAAATTAATGTCCCATGTTCGATGGTATCTTCAAGTGTTCAACCACAACACCTTTATTCACACTTGTTTAATGTACTCATTTTCTTGATTCCTACTTTCATCATCGATGGGTTGTCTCGTGTTTGTAATGGCACACCTCAATGACCGGTAATCAAATGAGTCTCATTATGTTCAACTTCAACTACTTCATTCACATGATGCAGACTTGCACCATCAACGGTTAGTTTAGAAGACCTTATACTCATAGTACCAACACCTCATACATGTTTCTTTCTTTCATCACACAAATCCTATATGACTTTAGTTATCATGGAAAATCAAATTATACTTCATTGTGTACAAATATCTTCAATGGATTTTGAGATTGGACTCCACTATGTCTTGTATGTGCCTATGACCACCTATGGCATATGTATACTTAGTATTTCCTATTCATGGCCATGAAAAATTATCTTTTATATACCCACATGGATCTACAGTGTACTTTAAATTGGTAGCCATGGGTACAAAGTCAATATGTATTGTAATATTCTGACAGGTGACTAGTTCCTCCAACTAGGTCCTCACTACTCCACTTTTGGGAATTGTAATGTATTTTTTCCATCATGATTTCTTCTCTAACCTCACACATTAGGGGGCATATTTTATAGCAATTTTTGCCACATCATATGAATCATTATTTGGTGGCCTACCCTTTCCCTCTATAGACTCACTTTCCCCATTTTGCTCCATTAAAAATTCAAAATTTTGTACATATATGCGAGATGCAATTATACAAATTGTGTATACATAGGTTGCTCCATTACAACCTGTTGGTTGTGGAGCTTGATTATATTCATGATTCATAGGTTTTTTTTCGGTGTGCTTGGACCCCATTCCCTAATGGGGGGGTGTGGGGGGGATTCCTCCCTCCCCCCGGCGGGGGATTTGGGTCAGCGCCCTTGAAGCGAAATTTTGGGAAAAATTTCCTTGTAAAATATTGTAATTTCATAGTCAATCTGGACCATTCATTATAAGTTTGCATATCTAACGGTAGTAGTTATTCTAGGGTTTTACCCCAAGAAGGAAACCCACTCTTATGAGGGAATTGTATTGCGACAATGTATTAACACCAATATTGTATTCTGAGAGAGGATATTGTTAGATAAAGAAGAGGAAGTTATAGTGGTTGTGTTGTAGGTTATATCCCTACATTTTGTTGGATAATAAAAAAGAAGGACCTGACAATTTCTCTGGTGGACGTAGCCCACACTGGGTGAACCATGTATATCTATGTCTCTATTGTATTATGTATCCTATGTGTTTTATTTCCTCATTTGCCTTATTTTATTTCTCCATGATCCTATTTTTCTAAAAAATGGTATCAAAGTGAAAGGTAACTCATAGAAAAAGAGGGTTCCTGGTTCAAGCAGGAGCAATGACAAAAGATGGAAAGTTTAGGGTTGAGAAATTTAATGACCAAAACTACCAGTTATGGAAGATGCAGATGGAATATTATTTATATCATAAGGATCTATTCCTACCATTGGGAAGAATATCAAAGAAGTCGATGACCATGAAGGATGAAGAATGGGAGGTTCTTGATAGAAAGGCACTAGGAACAATACGGTTGATCCTGCCAGTGTCGGTGGCTTTAAATATTTCAAAAGAAAAGACAAGCAAAGGAGTTGATGGACACATTGTCTAAACTGTATGAAAAACCCTTGGCATCCAATAAGGTATTTCTAATGAAGATATTATTTAATATGAATATGTGAGAAGGTGGGTCTACTACAAATCATTTAAATCAATTTAATACGGTTACTAATCAACTAAGTTCGGTAAAAGTGGACTTTGATGATGAGGTCAGGGATATTCTAATCCTTTGCTCATTGCCAGAAATCTAGAATGGCTTGGTCATGGTTGTAAGTAACTATGTCTTTGGTTCAAACACTCTAAAATTTGATGATGTTGTTGGTGTTATCCTTAGCAAGGAAATGTGACAGAAAATCACAGGTGAGACATCAGGTAAAGTGTTGATTGTGGAGAACAGAGGAAGACAAAAGGATAGAGGAAAGGGCTCAGGGAACCGTGGGAATTGTAGGAAGGGAAGATCCAAATCTAGACTAGGAAAGATAAAGTGTTGGAATTGTGGGAATAAAGGACATCTGAAGAAAGACTGCAGAGCTCCAAAGAAACAAAGATATGGAAAACAAGACAAAAATCAAGAAGAAAATGTAAGAGGTGATGTGTTACAAGATGATTTGATTCTTTCTATAGACAATATTTATGAGTCTTGGGTAGTAGATTTAGGAGCTTCATTTCATGCCACACCCCATGGGAAACATTTTCTAGATTATGTTCAAGGTGATTTTGGACAGGTTCATTTGGGTGATGATGCAATGTGAAAAATTGTTGGAATGGTTAAGGTACAAATAAACCAAAAGAATGGAATCCAATGGTTATTGAAAGAGGTAATACATGTACCAGATCTAAGGAAAAATCTAATTTCAGCTGGGTAGTTGACAAGTGAAGGTTGTATGTATATCTATATTTACAGATAATGCGTGGAAGGTCAGCAAAGGATCATTGGTGATAGAAAAATGATATAAGGTAGGTACATTGTATTTATGTACTGGTAATATTGATTCTTATATCTATTTAGCTTCTAAAGGAGTGGATATAGCACTTTGACATCATAGGATTGGACAGATGAGTGATAAGTGGATGCACATAATTCACAAAAGGAATTTGTTTCCAGATCTTAAACAAATTAATTTGGATTTATGTGGTCAATGTGTTTATGGAAAACATAAGAGAGTCATATTTCTCAGATTTGGAAAAGAAAAGAAGAGTGAAAGTTTAGAGCTTGTGCATACATATGTATGGGGACAAACTCAGGTATCATCTCTTGGTGGATCTTGTTATTATGTTACTTTTATTGATGATGCAACTAGAAAAACTTGGGTTTATTGCATTCTACAAAAATATGATGTTTTTGACACTTTTAAGAAATGGAAAGCTTTGGTTGAGAATGAGAGAGGAAAAATGTTGAAGTGTCTCAGATCATAAAATGGAGGTGAATATTGCAACAAGGAGTTTGATTATTATTGTTCATACCATGGGATTCATAGAAATAATACAGTTCCAGGAACACCACAAGAAAATGGTGTGTCAGAAAGGATGAACAAGACAATCATGGAGCATGCAAGGAGTATGAGATTGCATGTAGGGTTTCCCTTACAGTTTTGGGCAGATGTTGTATATATTTGTGTTTACTTGATAAACAAAGGACCTTCAATTTATTTGGATTATAGAATTCCATAGGAGGCATGGATAGGTAAAAAGGTAAACTATTCTTTTTTGAAGACTTTCCATTATGAAGCATTTGTCCATATTGATAAAGAAAATAGAACAAAGCTTGAAGCCAAATCCAAGAAGTATACCTTTATTTGATATGGTGTTAATGATTTCAGTTATCTCTTATGGGATTATGAAAATCACAAAATCATTAGGAGTAGAGATGGCATATTCTATGAGAAGGTCATGTACAAATATCAGTTGTAGGGAAGGAAACAGGAAAAAGAAAAACCAGAATACACAATGTTTGATGGGATCACTGAAAAACAAATTCCAAAGGTACCAAAAAATCAAAATGTACAACAACAGGAGCAACAGGTACCTCAAACTCTTGTAAGTGTTGTTAGAATATCTATCAGGTTAAGTAGACCCCCTTAACGATAATCTCCTTCATTGTATTATTTATTGTTGATTGATTCTGGTGAACCAGAAAGTTATGAGCAAGCAATGTAGGTAGACACTAAAAGAAGTGGGAGCGAGGCATGAAAGCGGAAATGGATTCCTTGGTAAATAACCAAACTTCGGACTTGGTTCAGTTGCCTGCAGAAAAAAGAGAATTGCAGAATAAATGGATTTACAATTTGAAGGAAGAATATGGGGGGGAAAAGTGGTACAAGGATAGACTTGTTGTAAAGGGGTTTGCAAAAAAGAAAGGCATAGATTTGATGAAATATTTTCTCTTGTTTTTAAGATGAGTTCAATTAGGAATATTTTGAGTCTTGTGGTAGTATAAGATTTGCATCTTGAACAATTAGATATAAAATAAGCTTTTCTCCATGGGGCTTTGGAGGAAAATACTTATATGCAACAGCCACAGGGGTATGAGGTCAAACGAAAGGATAATTTGGTATGCAGATTGAAGAATAGATTGTTTGGCCTAAAGCAAGCTCCATTGTAGTGGTATTTGAAGTTTGACAGGTTTATGACAAAACAAGGTTATATTAGATGTCATTATGATCACTGTGTTTATTTTAAAAGGCTAGAAAATGGAATCCATATTATCTTTCTATTGTATGTAGATGACATGCTTGTTGTAGGGTATAACATGCAGGATATAAATGTGCTCAAGAATAAATTAGCTAATTCATTTGCAATGAAATATTTGGGTGTTGCAAACAAAATCCTTGGTATGAGAATAACAAGAAAGAGAAAAATCGCAAATTGACATTGTCTCAGGGTGACTACAAAGAAGGTATTGGAGAGGTTTAAAATGCAAAATGCAAAATGAGTTAGTACACCTTTGGCCATCCATTTCTAATTAAATAATGAAATGTGTCCCAAGACACAAGAGGAGATAAACTACATGTCTAGGGTCCCTTATTCATCAACAATTGGTAGTTTGATGTATGCGATGGTTTGCACAAGACCAGATATTTCACATGCAGTGGGAGTTGTGAGCAGGTATATGAACAATCCAGGTAAAGATCATTGGGAGGAAATAAAGTGGATTCTCATGTATTTGAGAGGTACTGCTACTCATGCATTATGTTTTGGAGGTTCAAACATTGCTCTACAGGGATATGTTGATTCAGATATTGTACGTGATAAAGATAGCAGGAGGAGAACCACAGGGAATGTTTTAACTATAGATGGAAACAATAAGTTAGATATAAAAAATACAAAAGGTTGTTTCACTTTCAACAAAAGAACAAATGTTGTTGCTATAGATACTAGTAAAGAAATGATTTGGTTACAAATATTTATGGAGGATTTGCGAAAAAAGAAGGATAATAACAGGTTGTATTGTGACAGTGAGAGTTCCATTCATATTGCAAAGAAATCAACCTTCCATTCAAAGACTAAGAATATATAGTTCAGGTACCATTTCATATGATCCATCTTGGAATATGCAAATTTGAAGTTGGAAAAAATACATACTAGACAGAATCCTGCAGAAATGTTAACAAAGCGAGTAACCAAGGAGACATTGAGTTCCTGCTCAGTTTCAGTTGGTCTTCAAGAATGAGGTGAAGATGAGAAATTTTCTAGGTCCAAGGTGGAGTATAGTCTAGCAGGTACAACAACAGTGGAGTTGTTGTGATTAGTCTCCAAGTGGGAGATTGTTGGTTGTGGAGCCTGATTATCTTCCTGATTCAGAGATTTGTTTCAGGCGTGCTTGGACCACATTCCCCAATGGGGGGTGTTTTGGGGATTTCCCCACCAATACTATAGCTAGGGGGGTCTAGTGGGGGGCGAATTTTTTTTTTATATCCCACCCTGGTGGGGGATTCAGAGACAGCGCCCCCGAAGTGAAAGTTTGGGAAAAATTGCCTTGTAAAATATTGTAATTTCATAGTTAATCTGAACCATTCATTGTAAGGTCACATATCTAACGGTAGAAGTTATTTTAAGGGTTTTTTCCCTAGAAGGAAACCCTCTCTTATGATAGAATTTTATTGTGTCTTTGTATTATCGCGAATATTGTATTCTGAGAAAGGAGACTATGAGAGAAAGAAGAGGAAGTTACATCGTGTGTGTTGTAGGTTGTATCCCTTCATTTTGATGGATAATAAAAAGGAAGAACCTATAAATTTCTCTGGTGGACGTAGCCCACACTCGGTGAATCACATATATCTTTGTCTGTATTGTATTATGTATCTTTTGTGTTTTATTTTTGCATTTGTTGTATTGCATTTCTCTGTGATCTTGTTTTTCTAACACAACCCACGTACATCGAGTTTTGTGCTCAAGATTAAAAATATTTCAGATTTTCCATGCCAAGTCATAGGATCCATGACCCTTGACTCTTCATATGTTGGAAACATTCTAGTTTGACCCTTCAATTCCCTTTGGAGGCTATAAATTGATTCATATACAAGCCTTGAGGGGGAGAGAAAAACTTGAGAGAAAGTATACTCCAGAGAATTTTTTCCTCATATTACATCCTTGAGTCTACATCCCTTAGTCCTTTATGTCTTAACTTTTTTTATGTTCATCCCCCAAGCTCTCCCTATCTTGTGAAGGAGGAACCCAATTACTCCTAGAATTTGTGAGCTTTCCTTATGGAGGATTGAAGTGGTGAAGACCCGGGTGAAGAAACTTAGTTTCTTAGTTTCTACGAGTTGTTGATGCAGGAGGTTGTCACTTATGTTCTCATGTTGATTATATTAGTAGAAATACCCTTTTCTCATCCAATTGTATGTTGAAAATGTTTATATTATTTCATGGGTAAATTTGCTTTACATGTTAATGGATTATGCTAGTTTATATGCTAATGTTTAATACATTTTCCATATGCTTGTGTATCTTGAATGTTAAGGAAAAGTTGTAGGTATTAAGCATTGGATTGCGAGCTCAATGATTGTATTCTATGAATGTTCAGACGAGGTAGGCTTCTGGCCTTTCCTTTGTTGGCATTTC
The DNA here is from genome assembly GCA_009831015.1 of Picea engelmannii. Lineage (NCBI taxonomy): Eukaryota > Viridiplantae > Streptophyta > Pinopsida > Pinales > Pinaceae > Picea > Picea engelmannii. Next base: position 255,126 of record ML796643.1, read on the forward strand.
CATTTATCTAGCATATTTGAGATCTAAGTTTATTTATTGGTTCTGTTTCGTCTGTTGTGGTCCTACCCCAATCCTTAAAGTTTGTTCCTCGTAAGAAAATCAAGTGAGTGAGAAACTCCCAAATCAAGTGAGCATGGATTCCCTAAATCAAGCGATCATAGAAAGAATAAATCAAGCAAGCATGACCATCATCAATTCAATCTACATAAAGCATATGACTTTAGACAAACAAATACAAGAAAAGTCGAAAAACTTAAAGAAGCCAACCTAGTCGATTGGTCTGAACGAAGATCTCGCATCAACTGAGAGAACCGACCTGAAAATATTGTGCAAATCAATCAAATAATAAAATTCTACCAAATAAGAAGTTTTCATCAAGAAAAAGAAACTGACCATGCTGGAAGAATCAACCAACAGAAACACTCCAACACAGTTAATGTAAGGTCTCTTCCAACAAAGCCTTATAAAACATAAATTAAAATAGAGAAATGATATTCTAACTTGTTAACCATTCATTATTCAACATAATTGAAAAAAGGATATTCAACATCATAATAAACCATATATTTAGCATACTCAACATGACAATAAACCACTTAAAACAACATAATGATGAGAATACATACCTCTAACTGATGCTACTGCAGTTCTCCAACTCTGCCTAATGCTCTTCCCAAAATCGACTAACCTCCCAGCCAGCTAGGAACAGAGCCTCTCCGGCTCCCTAGCTCTAGGATTCTGTAAGGAATCCTGGCCCTCGAGCCCAAAACTCCTAGCAATAGGTGCCCCCCTGTAACAGTCCTACAACCAGCATCTCCATCCAAAAACCAGTAATACAGTCTTCCAATCTCCCAAAACAAAATGCTCCAATACAGTCCTACAATATGAAAATAATTCTCACCCCCCAAAAGTCCCTCTCCCCGAGTGTTTTTCCCCCTCATATCCTCCTTTCCCCCCTTTCTCATCCACCGCCTTCTCCCTTCATTAATTTTCACCCACCTTATCCTTCCATGCAATTTCACCCACCTTATCCTTCCATTAAGTGTCAACCACATTATCCCCTTTTCATTAATGGGTCATCTACCAATTCAAAATAATAATTAAAAATTTATTAATATTTCCGACATAAAATTTAATAATTTATTAAACCAATATCCCATAAACCAATATTTAAATATGATAATTTAATTAAATAAACTAATATACATTCAACAAATATTTAATCATGACAATTAATTAATTAATTAATTAAACTTAATATACTTTAAACAAATATTTAACTATGACAATTAATTATTTAACTAGGGTTGTTACATACACCCACCCTTCAGAAAAATTCATCCTGAAGTTTAAAGTATTTTATGATACAAGGGAAACGATACATGGTTCTCACATTCATATCCAATAAACAACGTTATCAGTAAGTAAGCCAAGAAAACTCATACATACTAGTGTACATGTGCAAGAAATGCATGTATAGCTAGTAGATACAAGTCTCGTGCATGTACTAATAACAATAACTATCACCTCTATAGTAATTTCTGTATGCATCCAATCCATTCAACAAGACTATTCATTTTATAAAAGATAATAACCCAATCAAATGTTTGCGAAATCCTTTAATTACAATTATCTAGCTCAACAATGTTATTTAGACAATTTTAGTTTAGTTAAGTAATTATGAATATTCATATATACACATTTTCTTTTCAGAAGGAAAAACAATAAATTCCACCATAAGGCAAATCTCCATACACTCTCAACTATTTCTACTCATCCTTCCTCCCTAACTTACTTCCATCTTC